>QLOZ01001632.1:0-13166 GCA_003314065.1 Lactarius sp. MG50 | reverse complement strand
GTCCCCCCCGCCACTGCCGCCGCAGTCCCCCCCGTCACTGCCGCCGCCGCTGGGTCGCCGCCGCTGGTGTCGCTGGTGCCGCAGTTGTTGGTGCCGCCACCGTGTGCTGCTGCTGTTGCCGGTGTCACCGTCGCCGGTGTCGTGCCACCGCCGTGCTGGTGTCGCGCCACCACTGTGCTGCTGTTGCTGGTGTAGCCGGTGTCGCTGGTGCTGGTGCTGGTGCCGCGTCGCTGGTGTCGCCGTCGCCGGTGTCGCCGGCGTTGCACCACCGCTGGTGTCACCGCTGCCGTCCTGTTGTTGCTGGTGTCGCCCCAGCCATGCTGCTGTTGCTGGCTCGCCGTCGCCGGTGTCGTTGGTACTGGCACAGCACCGCCGCCGCCGCGCTGGTGTCGCCGCCGCCACCGGTGTCGCTAGTCCTGGTGCTGGCGCCGCGCCGTTGCTGCTGCTATGGTGCTGCTGCTGCTGTTGCCGGTGTCGCTGCCATCGCTAGTGTCACCACCGCCGCCGTCGCTGGTGCTGGTGTCGCGCCGTTGCTGCTGCCCCCGCCGCCGTGGTGCTGCCGGTGCTGTTGCCGGTGTCGCCGTCGCGCTGGTGTCGCCACCGTAGCTGGTCTCGCCGGTGTCGCTGGTCCTGGTGCCGCGTCGCTGGTCCTGGTGCCGCGTCGTTGCTGCCGCCGCTGTTGCCGGTGTCACCGCCGTCACTGGGCCACCGCCGTCATGGTGCTGCTGTTGCTGTTGCTGGTGTCACCACCGCGCTGATGTCGCCAGTCCCGGTGCTGCTGCTGCTGCCATTGCACACTGCTGGTGGTGTGCTGGCCAGTGGTATCTCACCACTTGTACCTGCACAACAGAAAAGGTCAGTTGTAGTTATAAGTATAACTCACCTTATTGACCTTAATACCCTATGGTGAAAATGACGAAGTCCCTCCGCTCGCGTTTGGGGCAGCGGAGGGGATGGCGGCGGCGGCGGCAAGGGCCCCACAAAGACAACGCTACTATGTTCAAGTTGACATGAGGCGCGTCAACTGCTTCGCTGGCAGCCAAGCACGTGCAAGCAAGCATGTGCAAACAGCCAACAATAAGATCCAAATATATTATTAATAATTTTTTAATAGTTTAACATTATTAATTAGTTTGTAAGAGGTGGTCTTAACTGGTTTTGATTGGTCTTGTTACTAAGTAGTAAAAATGTGAAAAATATCCTAAGTCCACAAACTACCAAGGCCAAATCAAGGCCAAAAATTCATCTTGACTAACTTGGGTGACTTAAACTGACTTCATAATGACTTGGTCACTGTCAAGTGTGTCAAGTCACCAGGACCTTTTGCTGATGGGGGATCACCGGCTAAGTTGTTAGTAATACTTAGAGGTACAGGTGACGAAAGCAGCGTAGTTACCTCTCGATGTTCATAACAAGATAGAAGATAGATAGACCTCTGATGCCGCGAATCGCTGGAAGTTTAACAACGGACTATGAGACACTTAGGAAGGGACATCTGGAGATAACACGTGAATGGCATCATAGCCATAGCCGAACGAGCAACTCCATCCCGGAGTCAATGTACAGTGACCTCCCGCCTTTTGCCCCAAAGTTGCTTATTGCACCCGTAGAACTATATGCGCAAGTTTGATTGGGTTGCTGGAGATGCGACCTATGTTGAAAATGTCCAGATTGGCCCAAGTCGCCCCCACTGCAACGATCTCTCCTGCTCGCCTATTCTCTCCCGGCCCCTAAGTTCTTACTACAACCACCTTCCCTTACACCCAGCCCTGTCCACGTTTTTTCCCGCTCGCTGACTGGCCTCACGGCGGATCTACAGTATTCACGGTTGCGCTTGATAAACATGTCTTCATGCGCACCAACCACGCCGTACCACGCTCAGGCGTCACACGGACCAACCTCTGCGGCGTACTATAGTATTATCCCACACTGGGCCACTTGCAGACTGAACACGGTTATGCACTGGATGGCGCCAGCACCGTGTCTACGCATCCGGGTGGGCGATGAGAGGCGCGCAGTCGTGCTCCGGCGACGACGATCGACACGTACGACGTTACGGAAGCGACACTGGCGGACCATTCTGGCGGCGGCGGCGGCGGCGGCGGCGCTAATATTGTGCCGATGGTGAGTGCAGCGTACTCGGACGATGCGCCCGTTGTTGACGAAGTGGATCGGGGGAGCATGCTGAAGGATGCCGAGGAACGCGCCTAGGAAGGACGAGTCGTACGGTACGATCAGTAAGAGATAAGAAGAAGATGCAAGTATCTAGTCCGAATGATGTTGAGAGGTGACATAAGCCCACTTGAAGTGATTATACATTTCCTCGGGACCGGAAAGATTACACGGTGCCAGGAACACATTCTGAGTAAAAGCTTTTGGTCTTGTATATTTCACCCGAGTGGGACTAGGATGATGTGACCTAGAAGCAAGTGTGATGATTAGAAAGCTCACTGTGTGCGGAAGAGAAACTTCGCAATGCTTGTGTGGCACCAGCGTTATCCACAAACCCATCGACGCCTTTCTCCTTCAACTGGCCCATGATGCCAGCACATGCCGCGGCTCTGAAGAGCGAGAGGGTGAGGTCGTGACCGACACAGGCGTGCGTTCAACAAAGGTATTGCAGGTAGCAGGTTGCACTGGCAGGCAGTGAAAGAGTTCACTTCGAGTCGGATTTAATGCTTCCCAGTGCCGTCGGCTTTAACATCTTAGTCCCCCAAGGCTGCCAACCAGTTGCTTGCTCTCATCCATCATTCTGCCCTGCTCGTACAATGTCGCGCCGTATCAAATATTTAAAGCTTAGGAATCTTCCAAGAGCACCTACTTCTCTGAGATCGACGTAAAAGGACCCTGCTTTATGAAAGAATGTCTGAACTCTAACCGCTCAAGTTCCGCCACTGGCACACGACGCCCGGTTCAGGCGTGGTCCTCATCATCAGCCATACACCACAGTCGACCTTGGAGCTGTTCGACCCGACGTATCCAGGCGCGCACCTCTCGCTCGACAAGCGCCAGTCGCTCGCGCCGCGCTGGGTCAGCCCGCACTTGACGCTCTACGCAATTCCCAAGGCGTTCCTCACCAGGCCGGACGCGCCCCACTCCAAGCCTTACAAGCCGCGACCATACCCGGGCCCCCGAGGCGCCCGGAGCAACGCAGCGTGGACATGTCGATGCAGGTTATCGCGTTCAACTCGCGTGTCGTGCTCAGGCGCACCGTGCGCACCAAGATCAAGCGCAGGTCCAAGGAGGTAGTCAGACTGACTCGGATCGTCACGCATGACGCGGCAGTCGATGAGTCGCGCAGGGAACCGAAGATCACGTTTCGTGCGGAGGACGTCGGCGTGGATAAGTGGATAGTGCCTGGTGCGTACATATGCGCCCGCGTCACCCTCCATTTCATAGGAAGATTTGCTTACAAGTCTCGTGTAGACTGGACTTACATCGCCCTCCCCACGACAGAGATGTTCCGCATGCCTTTCACGGAGCAGATTGACCTCATGCGTAAAGCGCTCCGGTCCCTTCATCGGCACATCCCCGAGGTCGAAAGGATCCTGAGACGAAATGGGCGTCGAGATGCCACATCGTTGCTCGTACGTTCGCCACAGAAGCTCCACGTTCCATCATCAAAAGGTATATATCTAAGTTACATTTACTATCAGAATAGGAAGCACTTTGCCAAATATCCACTGCCTGATCTGGCCGTTTGATGAGAGCGAGGTGGGATTTCGATGAATTGAGATGGGGAAGTTGAAGATATCAGACCCACCGGGGATTGACGTAGGCATAGAATATGAATAAATGTCAATGAAGTTGGATAATCCCACCCATTACAGCCCTTTCACCTCGACAGTGACGACGATGGGAGGGCAATAAGGAGTTGCCAACGTCCCAGGAGAGCGCGCTGTAAAATAAGGGACTCAATAAGGGACTCTGGTCTTAAGGAACTGTAGATCTACGTTTCAATATTTTCCAGGACTCAGACTCACAGTGTGATTTTCAGTTATTGCCCCACTTTTGTCTGTTGACGTGGCCATTCTTCCAACGCCGCGCTCCGCCGCGAGTGTATCCGACATATGTGTGAAATGTCCTTTTAACAAGGTGTCATGAATCGCTGTTATTCTGTTATGGATCGACAAGGCATTGCGCA
Source organism: Lactarius sp. MG50 (assembly GCA_003314065.1). Taxonomy (NCBI): domain Eukaryota; kingdom Fungi; phylum Basidiomycota; class Agaricomycetes; order Russulales; family Russulaceae; genus Lactarius; species Lactarius sp. MG50. Next base: position 9,022 of record QLOZ01001632.1, on the reverse strand, counting down.
CGCGATCGTATTCTCTGAGTCTGAGTAGGGGGTCTGTCCATCAGGAAGGGGGGTATTCGAGATGCCCATACAACAGCTCCGAACCTATAATGGTTACAATCAATATTTCCTGAATCCGTGCTACAACAATAACTGTATCATATCGTAGTGTCCACCTATTAATGCTTCACGGAATGGAGTCCCACCATCGTTACACGACGTATTGACTGTGATCGTGCCGGAGCACGAGTAGAGACTACACAACATGGTGAATCGGTGATGGTCTCCCCGGGTGCCAAATGCAGCGTCTGCTCATTGATACCAGCTATATGCTTTCCTCGCCGCGTTCGCGAAGGAGCTGAGCGACTTCGAGACGTCCTTCTCGCGACGCCATATGCAATGGGGTGCAGCGTTTGTGGTCCTGGGCATTCACATCCGCGCCGCGTTCGAGAAGGAGTTGAGCAATTTCGAGATGTCCTTCTCGCGACGCCATATGCAATGGGGTGGTGCGGTGGCGGTCCTGGGCATTCAAACCTCCGCCGCGTTCAAGAAGGAGTTGAACAACTTCGAGACGTCCTTCTCGCGACGCCATATGCAATGGGGTACAGAGGTAGTGGTCCTGGGCATTCAAACCTCCGCCGCGTTCGAGAAGGAGTTGAGCAACTTCGAGACGTCCTTCTTGCGACGCTATATGCAATGGGGTCCAGCGGTAGTGGTCCTGGGCATTCACATCCGCGCCGCATTCGAGAAGGAGCTGAGCAACTTCGAGATGTCCTTCTCGCGATGCCATATGCAATGGGGTGCAGCGGTGGTGGTCCTGGGCATTCAAACCTCCGCCGCGTTCGAGAAGGAGTTGAACAACTTCGAGACATCCTTCTTGCGACGCCATATGTAATGGGGTCCGCTTCGTCGGATCCCGGGCATTCGGATTTGCCCGCTTCTCGAGAAGAAGCTGAGCAACTTCTAGATGTCCTTCTCGCGATACTATATGCAACGGGGTCTGGCCACTATTATCCAGGGTATTCCCACTGGCCTCTGCACCACGCTCAAGAAGAAGCCGAGCAACCTCGAGACATCCTTCTTCTAACGCCAAATGCAATGGAGTCCGCTTGCTCTCATCACAGGCATTTGCATCTACGCCATGTTCAAGGAGAAGCTGAGCAACTTCGAGGTGTCCTTCTCGCGACGCCCAGTGCAATGGAGTCCACTTGCTGCGGTCCCGGGCATTCGCATTCGCTCCACGTGCGAGTAAAACCCGTACAATTTCGACATGTCCCATTTCAGATGCTACCATCAATGGTGTTTCTTTGTGGGAGTTGCCAACCGCATTTATGTCCTGCCAAGGTACGCTGGCAAGGAAATCTGTTACGTCAAGGATGTTATACGTTGCCGCATAATGTAAGGCAGTTCTTCCGATTTGTGAGGAGCATTTTGACTTTGGGTGTGGTGGCAGGCACCCATCTGGATTATACAGCGAGATCCAGATTGAAAACTGTGGACTGCTCGGGTCAAGGAGGAGTTTAACACCCTCTTGGAGCTGTCGACTGTTCAAGTTGAACTGCGCATGGTTCACCCAATGCTTCGCAGCATAGGCAACGAGAGGGAAGTTCATGAGGTTATCCTTGCTGACTTCGCCATCCAGAGAAAGAAGGACACTCAGGCAAGCTTTTGCAACAGTGTTATGTGCATGTGTCGTGTCGACGTGGTAACGGGAGCTTCTGTCTCCTGCAGAGGCGAGGCGGCTAGATATCAAGAACTCCTTCACCGAGGAATGGCAAAATTGAACCGTCCTCGAAGAATTTGTCTCAACGATGATGAGCAAACCAGGGCACATCGACAGCACAGCATCTTCTGGATCTTCTGGCCGACAACTCGCCTGCAATTTGGGAAGCGTTCCTGTGTCAAAATCAAATGCAAGGAACTCTGCGAGCTCCTCAACAAGAAGGGGGCGGGAAGACACCAGAACACATTGCAGGAGAAGGTGAGCAGATTCCCACATCGTGTCAGGGATATCTTGTAAGGCGCGCTCATACGTCCAATCAAGTGTCGCCGGAAATACATCTAGAGCACGCGGAATACGTAGCGGGTGGCAACCGCGGAGGACTTGCAACTGGCTTGCAACCAGTCCGAACCTGAATTGCAAACATGAGCGATCATCGTCGAGCATCCTCGGAACTAACACCTTACATCCCGTCAGCTTTTTCCGAAAGCGCGTTAATGACCAGTTCCTTGTCCTCCAATCTCCACCTTCGCATACCCGCATCCGAGTTAACAATCGATCTCACATAGTCGACAATGTCCTCAATTTGTCCTCTCTCATCATGAAGGGAGACCGAATGAGATGTTAGAGGATGAATGATAGTTTTGATGTCGATTTCGGGACGAGCAGTGATGCAGATACGAAGATTTGAAATCCCTAATCTAACAAGTTCCTCCACAAGCATCAGGACCTCCTCACGAGGGTACAGCGTTCCAGATGATTTCGGACATTCATCAATGCCATCCATAATAATGTAGATTGGGGCTTGTCCTTGGCAATTGAGCATGTCCTTAAGACATTGTGTAAGTGCGGTGTCACTGGGATATTGGGAACCGCGACGGTGTGCCGAATAGAAATCGGAAAAAATCTTGGAGTAGGAGTCGGATTGATAATAAAGTTGGAAGAGTAGGGATGAGAGCAAGCTGCGGAGATCCTTCTTTTTGTCGTCCCCGAATTCAAAGTAGAAGAAAGCGAGTGATGCTAATCCAGCCTTGTGCATGCGGTTGATGTCCTCGATGATCGCAGATCTTTTTGATAAATCAGTTTTCGCGGCGGAAAATATTGGAAATTTGACGTACGAAAGTATGGTTTTCCCTGAGCCAGCTATGAAATTGAGATAGTCAGTCTCTCGCACGGAATGAGAGAATAAAATTGAGAGACACAGACGTTTCCCACGAATCCATAACAGGGGACCAGATGCTTTCCATTCCGCGAAGGTGTCACCTTGGATGAACCATGCCGCGGTTCCGTTATGGTGAGCTTTGAATGCCTTGCCTTGATTTTCCCACGGATCCGGAGGAGATAGCCAGGTTTGAACGTCTTGCTGGAACTGTTCACCTGTCGTACAATCTCAACATTACTGGTCAACACTGGCGGTACTAGGAATCACCGACATTTTGAATTGTTCTTGTCAATCGCAATTTGTTGCGTGGTCACTAGTTCCCGGTCAGAACAGTCAGATCTATCGCTGATAACTCCCGCTAGTTTAACATACTTAGAGTCTCTCGGACATTGTCTGTAGCTGCCTTGCAGTCTGATGCGGACATCAGGGGACTGAATGTGAAAAACAGAGTGGTATTTACTTACCATCCATAACAAGCTTCACATTTTGGACAAGACCGTAGACAACCTGGAGGGTCTGCGCTGCGGTTGTCCGAGCTTCATTCTGCGTGACTCTATCTAGCCTCTGCAGCACCCGCTCAATCTCATTATCTCCCAGAAGATTTCGTCCAGTTTTCTCTGCATCGCATTTAGTCTAGTATTGTATTAGAGAGAACGGACTCACGCTGTGATCCTTGCTTCATTCGTTTGGCCGCTAGAGCAAGTGTGAAGAGCAGCTCGACTATCGTGTTCACTACTATCTCTGTCATGGCTGCCGTAGGAGGGATCTTGATATAGATATCAAGTCGGTGAAGGAAAACCGTGATGGACTCGAACAGGTTGACCAGCCCATCGGAGCTCCCAGCACCGTCCATGACAGCCTGACAGACTTGAATATCACAATGACATGTAGGCATGATTGAACGATATGATCACCTTGCTGTCGCTCCGTTGAAATTCATGGAAGGCTCGTACTTGTCCTTGAAGGAGGGAAATGAGGGACTCAAATGAGTTGCATGTCTGGAGTTGTATGGCGAGTGGATGTTCGATGAGGATTGTTCCCGTGCGGATTTCGTATTCCTTGCAGGCAGCCTGAAAGAGGACTTGAAAAATAGAGCATTCGGAAGGAGTACTCATATCACAGGTCGAGGTAAACCAGATGGCGGGTTGTGTTGGCAGAAGTTAGGGGGTGTGCTGCATATGCACTGCCACTTTATTACGTACACTACCCTATATCCATCCGTCGATACTGTATCGATAACGTTCTGAACGAACGCAGAGATAACATAGTAGTTGACCCCCCGATGTTTACGTTCACGTATCTAGATAGAAGATAGACATCTAATGCCGCGAATCGCTGGAAGTTTAGACAAACTGTAACACTGGATCTTGTAAAATGAGAAACTTAGGACTCGGAGGTGATAATGTATGGGCATCGTTCGCGTTCTGTTGGTGTCAGGTCGACCTGAGAAAGGCGAGCACTGACACCGGGAGATGAATTGATAGCACCATAGCCGCCGAACGAGCCGCTCACGAATGCACATAGTCGTGCCATCCCGGCAGAGACCTCCCGCCTTTTGTTTCAAAGTTGTTTATTGCACCCGTAGAACTATATGCACAAGTTTAATTAGGTTGCTGGAGATGCGACCTACGTTAGCCCCAGTCGCCCCCAGCGATCTCTCCTGCTCATCTGTTCTCTCTCGGCCTTGAGTTCGCACTACACTCACCTTCTCTTCCATTGGTTGTACAATCGTGGCTTTGCACTCAGCTCTGTTCATGTTCCCTCCAACTCGCTGACGGGCCTCACGGCGGATCGACAGCAATTCACGGTTGCGCTTGATAAACGTAGCTTCCTGCGCACCAACCACACCGTGACCACGCTCAGGCGTCACAGAAGCGACACTGGCGGACCATTCTGATGGCGGCCGCGGGATTGATGTTGTGCCGATGATGAGTGCAGCGCACTATCGGACGATGCGTGTTGACGAAGTGGATCGGGAGAGCATGTCAGAGGGATGCCGGGGAACGCGCCTAGGAGAGACGGGTCGTGCGGTACGGTCAGTGGGAAATAAGAAGATACAATCTGACGTATGTAGTCCGAATGACGTTGGGGGGTGACATAAACCCACTTGAAGTGATCTTGCATGTTTCATCCGAGTGGGACTAGGATGATGTGACCTGGAAGCAAGTGTGATGATGATGATTAGAAAGCTCACCGTGTGCGGAAGAGAAACTTCCCCTTATGTGGCAGTGCCACACAACGTTATACACAAACCCATCGACGCCTTTCTCCTTCAACTGGCCCATGGTGCCAGCGCACGGCACGGCTCTGAAGAGCGAGAGGGTGAGATTGTGACCTACACAGGCGTGCGTTCAACAAAGTCATAGCAGAGTTCGGATTTAACGCTTCCCTTCTTAAGGGCCCAGTTCGGTAGCGAACGTCCCGATTCGAAAACAGCCGATTTGCCGAATTCGGACGTCGATTTGGCAGGCCCGGTTTCGAAACCCGGAGCTACCGACCGGGCCTATCCCTCCAATGCTCTCATCCACCATTCTGTGCCATACTCATACAATGTCGCGCCGTATCAAATATTTAGAGCTCAGGAATCTCCCAAAATTACCCCTACCCCTCTGAGCTCTGTTAACGTACGCTTGGAAAAGGACCCCGCTGTAATAAAGAAAGTCTAACCTCTAAATACTAAAGTTCCGTCACATGACGCCTGGTTCAGGCGTGGTCCTCATTACCAAGCATACGCCGCAACCGACCTCGGAGCTGTTCGACCAGACGTATCCAGGCGCGCACCTCTACGCTTGACAAGCGTCAGTCGCTCGCGCCGCGCTGGGTCGGCCCGCACTTGGCGCTCTACGCGTTCCCCAAGGCGTTCCTCAGCAGGCCGGACGCGCCCTACTCCAAGCCTTACAAGTCGCGACCGTACCCCGAGCCCCCGAGGCGCCCGGAGCAACGCAGCGTGGACATGTCGCCGCAGGTTATCGCGTTCAGCTCGCGCGTTGGGCTCAGGCCCAACGTGCGCACCAAGATCAAGCGCAGACTTAAGGAGGCAGTCAGGCTGATCGTCACGCGTGGCGCGGCGGTCGAGGAGTCGTGCAGGGGGCAGAGGATCGTGTTTCGCGCGAAGGACGTCGGCGGGGATAAGTGGATAGTGCCTGGTGCGTACTGCGCTCGCGCCACCCTCCGTTTCACAGGAGGATTTGCTTACGAGTCTCGTGCAGACTGGACTTACATCGCACTCCCCACGACGGAGATGTTCCGTATGCATTTCACGGAGCAGATTGACCTCATGCGTAAAGCGCTCCGGTCCCTTTATCGGCGCGTCCCCGAGGTTGAAATAATCCTCAGGCGCAACGAACGTCGAAATGCCATATCGCTCGTACGTTCACCACAGAGGCTCTACGTTCCGCCATTGAGAGATACATTTGTTTGCTATCAGAATGGGAAGGCGAACTTGATTCGCAGTGCGTTGGGGCCATCACCAAAACAATTGACCTCGGGCCAAGAGACGGCTCCCCAACTCGTGGCAGAAGGCTCCCGAGATCCTAGTCGGGCTCGCTCTCATATGAAGCACAAGCTAGAACCGAACGCATCGCGGTGAAATAGCAGGATATTAAGGTCAAATACTGGCCTTACATGGAGATGATCGGAGCAAATTTGAGTGTGTGAAGTGATCTTTTGTTGCCTAGAGTGTGACGCGGCATCTCTCCCACAACCACACTTCCGGTGTCTTTCTTCCCCTTCTACTGCACTCAAAGTCCCCTCAAAGTCCTCTCAATTCCAAGCGGGCCATTTCTGAGTGCGTTAGAGTGTGCCAAAGTCTGCTATAAGGAGGAACAACAGCTCTGGAAGGTGTAAATGCATACACGCTTGAGATGGAGAAGCCCCGAAAATGGGCGCAAGGGAATGCAACAAATTGCTGAACAACTCAAAATTCCAGAGTGGTACAAGATTATAGGCAACAGACATCGAGGAGGGAGGAGTACATGTGAAGCCCGTGAAGCCCAGCAGAAACCCACCCAGCACAAGAGGATGTCTTGGTGCATATCCTCGAAGAATCAGCAGGCCGTGGGCTCCCCCAATCTATCCCAAGATTGAGATGGCCAATCTGATCCAAAGAAAGCTTTGGGACCCGGTTGTGAGGTGGGGGGGTAACTGGGCGAATCAGTTCCTAGACAGGCACCGCGCGTGCTTGCAGACCCATTAGAGCAAGTCTCTGGATATCCAGAGGGCTCAGGCCTTGAATCCGAATCACGTTGTTAGTCGAGGGGGTGTCCAAGAAGGACCTTCCAGTGAAGCCAAAGCGTGTCCTGAAGTCTTCGTTGGTAGTTGCAGATGAAGATAACGAGGATTCGGCAAGATTCGAATGTGGAGATGGTATGATACGATACTGTAGAAGTGCAAGTTCCCACGCCTGGGAAATGTGGTGATCTTTGGCTTCTGAGTAATAAATCTCCCTCTGCTGAATTGTTACCATTTTTGTTTGACGAACACTCTCAAGTAGGTTGAAAGCTGCTACTGCCACCGATAGCCGAAGTATCTCACTTTATACTCACTAATCCGTATTTTCCGTAATCCGGCGGAATAGAGAACCCATCAGCCATCCATCCTCAATATTAATATCGCCCACCATTCCCTCTCTGGCGCCACTCCGATCCTGATAGATGGCGCTTCTAAGATTCGCAAGATGGGTAGTCGCACTGTACGTTTCCCGGAGGAATCGTGCACGCAATAAGAAGAACGGTACGTCTCATGTCGAGTCATCAGGACTGCGTAGCGCCCACAACGACCACTTACATGATATCGTGGTGCAGACCTTATTTCAAGTTCAAGTTCTCCGCGTGTGATAGTGACAATCGAAGCGCTCCCCGACAATGTTCTCCTGTCCATCTTCGAATTCTACAGAGCAGCTAGATTCCCCGATCCGCTTGGGCCGTGGCCGTGGAATAGGCTGGTGCACGTATGTCAAAGATGGCGATACGTCGTGTTTGCATCACCGCTCCATCTCGATCTATGCCTTCGCTGCACATCTAAGACGCCTGTGAGGGAGACGTTGGATGTCTGGCCATCCTTGCCTATCGAAATAGCCTTGGCGCTTCCCGATGATGTGGATAACGTCATTGCTACACTCGAGCACCGTGACCGCGTACGCAAGATTGGGATCTTCAATCTAACAACTTCACAATTGGAGAGATTGGGCCCAATAATGCAGGAGCCATTTCCGGCACTGACATTGCTTCAACTCTGGGCTGATGAGACTGCCCCGGCGCTTCCCGATACGTTCTTAGGTGGATCCGCCCCATGTCTACAAGCACTCCTCTTGAGACGCATTCCATTCCCGGCATTGCCAAGGCTTCTTTTGTCTGCCAGTGACCTTCCTGATCTCACCCTTTTGGGGATACCGCATACCGGTTACATTTCACCCGAGGCAATGGTGACAGGCATATCCGGATTGACTAGGCTCAGATCCCTTATCATCGAATTCGAATCCCCTACATCTCGCCCCGATCGACATCCACCTCCCCTAACAAGTGCTATCCTCCCTGCTCTCGGAGAGTTGCAGTTCCGAGGTATTAGCGAGTATTTGGAAGACCTCGTGGCCCGAATCGATGCTCCTCGACTCCACACTCTCCACATCTTTTGCTTCAATCAGGCCATCTTTGACATCCAACAACTCCCCTACTTCATTGGTTGCGCAGGGACAATCAATCATGCGGATGTAATCTTTGCCAGTAACCAGGTTGAGATCAATTTTTATCAGCCAAAGGGGACAGATCCCCCCAAAAATTTCAAGTTGGGAATCGATTGCAGAGCGATAGATTGGCAAATATGGTCTATAACACAGATATGCAGCCAATTTTCGTTTCTCCTGTCAACCGTTGAACAGCTCGACATCCAAGATAGCTATCTTGATCTGGAATCAACAACTTGGCAAGTCAACATGGAAGACACGCAATGGCTAGAACTTTTCCACCCATTCACTGCTGTTCTGACCCTGCGGATAGGTCGCGGGCTGCAGTCGCTCATCGTGCCGGCACTGCAAGAACTCACTGGGGAAAGGGCCACAGAAGTATTACCTGTGCTGGACAGTCTTTACCTAGAGGAGTATCCCTCTGAATCTGACCGGCAAGCCATCGGCCCATTCATTGCTGCACGCCAGTATTCCGATCACC
>QLOZ01001625.1:0-22941 GCA_003314065.1 Lactarius sp. MG50 | reverse complement strand
AGGTCTACGGAACGCACAATTTGCGCGTAGTTGACCTTTCTATCCTCCCGCTGCACATTGGTGCGCCGACCCAGAGTACGTCCGTCCCCCTGTTTCCACGCCTGTGCATGTGCTCACGTTTGGGCTCCCGTAGCGTACGTGTACGGTTTAGCTGAGCAACGTAAGCCCGGCGTTCTGATTTTCCATTGTCGTCAACTGACGCGCGCGGCCTGCGACCTTTCACTTCTATAGCCGCCGATATCATCAAAGGCATCACTTGAGCTTCGCGATGCCCGCGTGGCTTGTAGTCAGATATCAGACAAGCTTATCCATACATCTCGTTTTTCGAGAGAGCAAGCTGAATTGGAATCGGATTATAGTGACATGTACATTGGGACAATCGGAGTACGGGTACTTCGGCCAGCTTTACTTAGCACCGATCTACTACGATTTAAATCGGTAAAAAGTATAATTTATAGAAGTACATCTGTAAGGGTATGGGTCTGACAGAAGTATGTCAGAAGAAAGAAGCTTCATCGTAACGTCATCGATAAACGGCCGAACGTCAGGAGAAGTAAAGAAGCAGTAAGGTAAATGTGGAATAGCCCTATGTGGCAGGTATGCACGTATGTGTGCAAGGAGATGCAAGGGGATGAAAACCTGTATGAGCTTCAGAGACTTTCGTTACTGTAAGTATGGCTTACCTCCTGGCCCAGATGCCTACATCCAATCCTTGCGCTTGCTCTCCATGCGCTCGCGGCTAAAGGATTTCTTCAGCGCATTCAGCAATTTGGACCACCACTTCTTGTATTTCTGCGGAGTCGAGAACTGCCGCCGCAACTGCGGCGGGCCCATCTGTGGCATGTCAGCATGCTCCTGGACTCCTTCCATGTGCTGGGGCTCCCTCTCTGGGTTGCGGTGATGGGATGCCAAGGTGTTACGATGCTCGGGCTCGTGCGGTGTGGCATTTGAGGGTGCGGTATGCGCACCGATGGTGTCTGTCTCTCCACTGATCAAGGTCGGCAGATTCGAAAGTACGGGACTTTCCAGCGAGGAAGAGCGAGGACTATTGTGTGTAGACATGCAGTGCAGTCGGATACTATGTCAGGAAGATTGTCTGAAAAGTTGTGATTATCGCAGCGAAAAATGACGAATGAATGAGGGGACTTGCATGGGCAATGGCAAAAATTACTATTGGAAAGAAGAGGGGTGAAGTGAATCATGTCTGCGAAAAGGTGCACAGTAGATATACTACTGAGGACTACAGTGGCGTCGCGCGCGGCGAACGAGGCGACGCTCGTAACTCGTTCGTTCAATTCGGATAACCATAAGAGGATGCCAGATCCGCAGCTTATGAAATTTTTACCTTACGTAAGATGAAAATTGCTCCGGTAGTCCGGAACTCGATGTGAACAGGCTAGCACTTATTTCCCCCACACGCGATGCTCAGTATCCCTAGCCTATTGCCCATACAGTAGTACATGCATACCTGTCATGGCTATGCCACATTTACCTTACTGCTTCTTTTCGTCTCTTGTCGTTCGGCCGTTTATCGATGACACTACGATGAGGCTTCTTTCTTCTGTCATATGCGTACTTCATGCTCACACTTTTTCATGTCCTATTTACATGCCTCTGGGGCATGGGTGCCCTATGGAGTACAAATACCAGAATTTATCCATTTTGAAACCATCCTTTCCATCCATTTTGCCGAATAACACCTGCCCCGACTCTGAAGCCGCCGTCGCGTTGTGCCCGAGTTTATGTAGGAGAACAAGTGATGTGTTGGTGAGAGAATGAGTGTCGCTCTGCGAGTCGCCTAGTATGCGACGCGTTGCAATGGTTTGTTTTGTTTTGTCCCCAGTCCTCAAATGTTACCTTTCCTGCCTCCTTTGCCACAAGTACTAGCTTTCTCGCGTCTTCGTGGGACTACTTACACCTTTCTTCACTGATATGCTTGCTTGCATTATGACAGATAAGCCGCCGTATCTTATCTCTACTGTACTCGCGATAGTATATCTATCTGCTTAGACGCTCTTCACCCGGGCCCCGCCTTGCCCAAAAAGGGTATGCGACAGGACCACCGTGGCGCACTACCTGGTTGCCTTAGTCGCTGTCATGCAGTGCCATGCTTTGCCCGTGTTCGTCGCCTACCCCGCACCCGTTTGGCGTTTGCGATAGCCTCTTCGTGCCGGACTACCACCGCACACTGGCATCCCAGCTGCGCATTCCACTCACGCTGCCACGCCTGCCCCTACGCGCCATCCTCCCTCCTTCCACTTCGCGCTGCATCGGGCTGTGCACCCCTCTGATGCGCTACGCCACACTCGCTACTAACGCTACTCTTCGCATGCAGCAACGAGCTACGTACTAGTAGCCTCTCCGTGCACGCCTACAGATGTCCGACCGCGCACGCCCTGACCCACGCCACCCCGCGCTCCATCGGCCGCTGCGTGGCTCTCCTCTGAGCTCTTCCGAGCCTGCCTCATCCTCAAGCCTCACTACGACGACTAGTCCTTACAGTGTAGCGTCACTAGCCCACGATTCTTAAACAACGTGCCATTGCAATGTTGTGTAGTTTTGTAATGGTGAATGTCATGTACGTACGCCGAAAGTGGAGATTCGTGTAGCCGTTTGTCATTATGGCGCAGGAGAGAGCCGTAGTGTTATAATGATACAATGCTATGCTACCTCGTCCTGCAGTTCGGGAAGATCAAACAAGCTAGGATTGACGATGTTATTACCTACTTGTCAAAGTTGGTTGCTCGGCTCTCATCCAAACTTCTAGTGATGGCTGCCGTTGTTGTGTTGTTGCGTTCCCAGTCTCGATGAAGCGGCCTCGGCAATTGTCGTCCTCTCTGTTAGTCCGTTTCATGTCTACTCCATCATCAATGAGCAAAGCCGCTTGCAGTGCACCTGGGGATGAAGATGGTGGGCTCATGGTACCAGGAAGGTGAATTTACTGACACTGTCGTGCATCGTTATCGGGAAGAATATGGCCCACAGGAAGCCGTGTGAAGTGCATGCGTCTGAATCGAAGAAGGAACGCAATAGGTCCCCCACCTGGGGTTCCTTGTCCATTGTGCAATCTGTCTAGAAGATTGTGTGGGGGCAGGGGGTTAGAACACCATTAGGAGAAAGGAGAGAGGTCAGCACGTAGGTACGCATGTTGAAGATAGAGAAAGAGTGAAACACGTACCGAGGTCCTAAAGAAAGGAAAAACAGAACACAGGGCGCAACGATGCCCATGTTCTCGGTGCTGTCTATTCTATCGAGGAAGTTCGAAGACGGAAGGGGGAGACAGACAGGGACACCAGCGATTGGAGGCGCCAAGGAAGTACAGAAAGTATGGAATGCGGAAGGCCAGGCTGGAGAGGAATGACTATGAGAGGACCGAGTAGTGGAAAAGTACCCGCGAGTGGAACAGGATATTGCACAGAAACAGGACGAGCGAAGGGTATCTCTTGTGTGGCGACGGAAAAGGATCTAGAAAGAGAAAGGTACCTTATGGGAAAAAATAGGTGTGTCGGAGGGGTAAAAGGAAAGGAAGCCCGAGAGGTGGAGTGACGGCGGACGTGAGGCTGCATTCAAAGAACAGCACAGAGGATGCGTTACCATAGTATGCGTGAAAGATACTAACGATGGCATACAGGAGGCAGAACAAACTACGATCACAGTCAAGTCATCCGGCTAAAAAGAGCACAGTGACACAGGACGAGAAGGGCAGGAAGGAGGCAGTGAGTTTCATGTGAGCATGTTGGTGGACTCGGAGGGAAGGAGGGCCGAATGATTGATGAGCCCGAGATGCAGAGCCAAAAAAGGTGGGCGTATTGAGTCGAAAATTTTTGGAATCGTGTACTAAACCATATATAGAACACCCCTTTTGGTAACTCAAGCACGAGGCGTATCGAGAGTTGACTTGACAAGGCACTGCAGCAGCCTGAGCCATATATCTTGTATACGGGGCGTATAGTGCTTTTACTACACACTCCTATCTCACAATCAGCCCACACACCGGTACAAACGAAGCTACACCCGGGTTCGCACAACACCTCAGGCAAATTTCCTTCCTCTCCCTTGTTTTCCACCTGGCTTACTCGCAGTCACTTCCCTGAAAACCACCGGGTTTTCAGACCATCTCAGTATTCATTCCCTGCATTGTCTACACATACTAGTCTTACTCTCCTCATCCGCAAGGCCCATGGCTACCAAATCCTCCGAGCGCCCTACTACACAGGTCCCACAGCATCGTGATATGCTGCCTGTGTCGACTCCGCAGAAGCGCAAGAAGGGGTCCAGTCTAATGGGCGTGTTGAAGAAGATCTTCAATCGCGAGAGAAAGATGAAAATGACCAAGGGTTGGGCATAGGTATTCGGGGAAACCGTCCAGGTAAGTAATCCAATGCTATAGATTTGTCCAGCTCTTGATCCATCCACCAAGGCCCGTCGTTGCGACATTTCGGATGTTCCAATGACAAATCTCATGTACCAACAAAGAGTTGAAATTAGAGGAGAATTCACGTTGTCGTCCGTCATTATGGTTCCCCTTTATTATGTACGATGCTGCACGGAATTGTCGCGGTGTTCGCGAAACGACCTGTAAACATCGTCAATCTCATTGTCTGAATAGGTTTTCCAAATACTTTGGTGATGGCTGCGGTGGTTTTGTTGTTATTTTCGGATCTTTAAAAGAAGCGGCTTCTGTAGTTGGCATCCTTTCTGCCAATCATATTTATGTCTAGTACCTTGTCAACGAAAGAATGTTAGTAAGCCGTCTGCAGCGCACTTTGAAGTGGTTGAGCTCGTAACAATTAGAAGGCGTACTCATCGGTGCAACAGACACTGTGGCGTGCCGCCAAAGGGAAGATGGCAACAGGAAGTCGTACGAAGTGTTTGTGACCAAGCTGAAGAAGGAACACTATCGTATCCCTGTCCGCAGGCTTGTTGACGTGCGTGTTGCGCGTTCCATCTATGAGTGGCCCGGGATGAGGGGTGGAGACCCTGAGAAAGGAGGGAGACTGGCGCAGGGGTGCATGAGTCGAAGATCGAGAAATGGGGCACATGTATCAGAGGCAGGAGAGAAGAGAAGCGCAGAGGGCAATGACGCTGAGGCCCTCGACGCCGTCTGATTGTTGAGCATGTTCGAAGGTGGAAATGGGAGTTGGAGGGGAATTGTCGTTGGCGAGTGAAAAGGGTGACAAGAATGCAGAGAAAGTAAGGCAGAGATGACCCTGAGGGTATTGAGTTGTGGAAAAATAGGTAACGTATACATGGACAAGTGATTCAGAGGTTGCACGCGAGCAGACATGGGATAGTCGCAAAAGTCGGAGAGCCCATCGAGTGGAACAACGTCAAAGAGGGGTGGACTGGTCAGGGTGAGGGAGTAGAAACGGAAATCATGAGGCAGAGAGCGTCAGAGGGTTGAGGAAAGAGGTTGGAGCGACAGTAAATGCAGATCTATGTCAAAAGGAAGTAAAGAAATGCATTGCTGTAAGCGCGGAAGACGACGAGAATATGTCAGCGGCATACCAAGGGGAAGACAAACTAAGCTGACAGTCGAGTGGTCAAAGGACAGAACGATACATAGCGGAGAGCAGGGAAGGGACTGTGACGTTCACATGCACCGACCACGCCAGGAAGAGACGCGATGCGTTCAGATCACAGGTTACAAACACAAAAGGCAGAGTAGGGTTGAGTTGCCAGAAGGTGAGCGACGCGTTTCTCAAGAGCAAGAAAGTAAGGGCCTAGGGATTTATGTGTGCGACAGCGTCCGGGGCAGTGGAACGACAGGCAGAAAAGCGGAGCCGACATAATGACAACAAATTATGAGCAAGCCAGTCATGCCAGTGGTAGACAGAGGTCACCAATCTTGATACGAGAGATTTCCACAGCCATTCCTCTTCTTGACGTCCATCATATCAAAATCAGACGAGCAAAGTTGATGATGTAGGCGACAAGTCCACAACGTGAACCTATAGTGATGTCACGTGATGCAACGCAGCATGCCACTGATAAGCGGATCTGAGGGAGATCTCTTCCCACGATCACTTGGTCTTGTTCTCTCCTTATCCGGCAGCAGACTGTAGTATTTCTGGCGCCCCTGCTGGAAGCAAATCCCCGTCGGTGACATGTTCTCCTCCTGTTCGTCTGGAAAACAGTCGAAAGTTGCGCAAGGTCCTCCAGCTCGGCATCGTGAGCCATTGGCACAGAGGTAGAGGCACTGGCTGAGCTCACATTTGGTATAGGCCTCGGTGGTATGAGTGGCATTTCAGGCGCAATGTGAGGCGGGAACGACGACAGTGTACCCAGATAATCCATTGTCCTTAACATCACTGTTGGCGACGGGAGCAGGCCAGCTACAGGAATGGGATGATACTCTCAGTAGGTGCAGACTCCAACCCAAGAGCAGGCACTCGCGCAGGAAAAGGCCTAGGCTCTTTATTAGCAGGGATAGAAGCCATCTCAGTTTTGGGGACACGGGAAGGCAGCGGTTTCTCACCAGCAAGGGCAACAACCACCTCAGGCTTAGAGGCAGGCACCAGATTCGACAGGAGGGGTGGGCTCAGACACAGCGTTGAGCTCCAGGTCCTGGCTCTACAATGACCCTAGTTTTTCTCAGCTGCAGCGGCGGCAGCTTCTCTTGGCGGTTCATCATCCGCGAGTGGCGCACTGAGTAACTTCTCGGTGGGCGTCTGTGTGGCCTCCACTGGCCCCCCTCCAATGTGGAGTGGTAGCGGACGAGATGCTGGAGCCTTCTAAGTACTGAGAAGGGTATTGGTGAGTGAGTTGGGTGTGAGCCCAGGATGGGGATCTGGACGGGTTGCGGCGCGAGGTTAATATGGCGGTGAAGGAGTGGACCATACCTCTGGGGCAGTGAGGACGGATTCCTGGGGAGCTCAGGACTCTAGAGCAAGCTGGCGAACACCAAACAAAACTTGGCAAGAACGGATTAAGATGCAATCTACAGCATTCTCCACCTCTTGCAGACTTGGTAGAACCCGCACCATGGCCGGCGCCGGGATGTCAATGGCAGTGTTTACGACTGCTTTGACCTCAGAGGGGTGTATGCTTGTTCGGGTGTAGATTTGATGACAGGGCATAGAGGCGAGTGGGACGCAGATTCATTCGTCGCTTGCTTATCATGATGCTTCAGGACTTCTTCCCTATGCCGAGGCTCTAGCCCGCTGCACGAGGGGATGGCAACAGGGTGCTTGAGCTCCTGATGTGTATGTTGGTGGGATGATGCGTACTCTCGGTCTCTATGGCCCAGCATGGTTGATTATCCAGTGATTGGTGATGACGAAATTGTATGCGAATATCTTTAAAAAAACCGAATCGGAGAAGCAGAGAGGAAGAGCCCTGTGTGCCAACAAAGACACGAAGAAGAGTAGAGGAAATAAAAATCGAGTGTTTATGCGGAGGCACAAACTTAAAAGGCGTAAAAAGAAAAAGAGGTCAGACTCCCCTGGTAAAGGGAGGGAGAGGGGAGGCCCGCAATGTGCCAGTGGCCGCGGTGTAGGTCACGTGTGCCGACTGGCACTTCGTTCGTCGACAAAACTCGGATGTTAGCGAATGACAAGGCCAGAACCCTGGTCTCGATCAATCAGTGCCTGAACCCTATAGCGATCTCCATGTTAGGTCACATGGTCACGATCTTTCCCTGCGGAGTTTCTGCATCCAGCCCATCCTCATTCCATATGAGGCAAGATTGCACTGCCAACGGATCAGTACTGTATGACCAATGATACCGGGTAAACCGGGCAAAGGTTGATCATGCATGTTTGGAGAAGACAGGGCACGATACTACCCTGCCATCGGTATGCCGCACGGGACTCCTGGCTAAACCTCCACTCTAGGATGTCAAGGGGGCCGTAACTCCAGCTGCTGAAACCGCACCGGTTGCCGTTGCCCACGTTGCACCAAGCTCGCAAGAGGCAGAGAGGGCCACGACCGCGAACGAGGTTTGTTTCAACCCCGGTCTTCTCGAGGTGGACTGATCTTGACGAGGGAAGCACAGCTTGCTCTAGAACCCTGGGGACACCACAGACTGTCCCTACTGCTGTAGAGGGACCATCCGATCCGATCCTACCCCACAGTCACTCTAATAGCCACGCGCGGCAGCCCGTCTAGGCCTATCCTCGAGCACGCATCCGACATGCTGATCGGCATTCGTCCTATCCAAATCCTCCTGGTACGTAGTTCCATCGTCCTGTCCGCTACCAGAAGGACCACCGGTCACGCCTGCGCCGGTGGAGGACGGTGGTCGCTGCGATATTCGTGGAGGCAGAGCCATGGAAAGAAGCGGAGACCAAGGCCGCTGCTGGACCCGGGCATGCACCCGAGTCGGGACCAGAACTAGAGTCTAAGTCACTTGTGAACTACAAGTCGCGCATGCGAGCCTGAGGTAGTTGTTGCCTTCACTAGTGAGGGATTTGCACCTGCCGCGGATTCGGAGCAAAGTCCGAGGCACTATCCCCATTCTTGCAACTCGGCTCCCTCCCGAGTCCCGCCGCGGCTCTCGTCCCCAGTCTGACACACATTCATCGTCTTCACCTGCTATCATCTATCAATGCCTACACCGTTCCGAATTTCTTTCCTGTTCGGTGGACGTGACAAGCCCGACACCTCTGTCATGGATACGCATCGTCGCCAGTCTTCGATACGCTTGTCGTCACCCCACCGAATTCCTACACCAGAGTAGAGGCCACTCCACCTACCGTGTGTAGTCAGGTGGGTTGTAGTCTGTCCTCTATTTGATCGTCTCCGGGCCATCATAGATGTCGACAAGCATGGTGCACACAATGTCTATCATGCGCGAGTTGTCCACAACGGCTGCGACGCTGAACTCCTATACCCGACGACTTGCTTACGCCCTTGATACGTCCCATGTGCTTCAGTCAGACTCATTTACTGAATCATCTCCTTACCGGTTATACGTCTATATCTATACAGAGACCCCGATCAGATAGTGGCTGTGATAGAACCAGCCTATTCGGACTGTCCAATGTAACAATGTATATAGCTTAATGTCCATTCTGTTCACTTCCAGCCCGCAGCGCTATCAAAGACCTTCCACCGACACTCCGCCCACGCCGCTGCCGTAAGAGCTCATGTGACAAATACAGCTGCGTGTTTCGTTAGTCGCCGCCATGCACGCACCTGTTCAGCGGCGCTCGCGGCCACCTCGATCACATTGCGGTACCACGCTCTATCATGATCCGCGGCCACCGCGTCGACCGCATCTTTTTGACGCCCATGGCCGCCTCTTCGTGCCAGACGACCGGGACCCGTCCCAACCACACCTTCCACTCCCGGTCCCATGCCTGTGCCAGTTCGGTTCGGGCGCGCTCGCCCCTCCCTCATCGCGCGGGATCGGGGGCCCGCAGCCCTCTCCACAACACACTCGCTACAAAGCGGACGCCTGTCTCGTAGCTTCTCCGCTCTCTTCACAGAGTCCGCGACCACGGCTGCACCTGTTTGGACGTGCTCACCTCCCTCACGTTGCTCTTTGTTCCGGGAATTTCTCCGGATTGATGCCACGGAACGCACACTCGTTCAATGGCACCCACACCCGCCTCCTCATGCGATTTAGGTGCCGTGCAGCCAAATTTATACCTTGGCTAAGGCTCCGTTTGACCACAATGGCAAACTCGGCGGCTGGTCCGGGCCCCGGGGCGTGTGATAATTGTTATCTGCTCGACCCCCAGGCCTACCTTTGCTCAACGTGCACCATAGGCGGAGGAGTAAGTGTACCCCCGTCATCACTCGCTGCGCTAGTTCACGTATGTGTAGATCGCGGGCCTTATAGTCGCCACGCGCTCAGGACCAGGTGCGCATCACATGCATGCATAGAAGTCCACGTGTGACGCGGATTCCATGTTGCCGCTGCTTCAGGTCCCTCAAAAGCACAGCAATGACACCGCGTTCTATTGGCCCGGGTAAGCATTTCCTGGGCACACGTTGCTTTTCGCTCGCCGTACCATAGTTGGCTGAGTATATGACTACTAGTACAGGGGGAAGGGCATCGGGGGCACATCAAGTATCAACTTCTACGTCTTCACGCAGCCTTCTGCATCAGATATCGACGGTACGTTATGGTAGCTTATTGCTTACCGTGATTACTAATCGCCATCTTGTGCGCTAGCGATCGAAAAGCTCGGAAACGCAGTGTGGAATTTGGATACCTATTTGCGGTACTTAAGAAAGAGTGAGCGGTACGTCGACTCACGAGCGACTCGCGAGCCCGAGTCCGCCATGTTTTTTTTTTTTTCAAATCCATTAGTGTGCCCCTTGGGGTCTGCCATGTTTAATGCTGACGGACTGCGATGAAAGTTTGCTCCGCCTAGTGCGAAAGAGGTAACGGCAGAGCATCTGCACTTTGACCTTGCGCAATATGGCACAGATGGTGAAACACACACAACCCATCATCCGAGTTCTGGATAGCAACTGAACATCATCACAGGCTCCACCTCTACTTGTTATCCACTCCTTCAATCTGGCTGGGACAGCCTTTATCAAGATGTATGTCGCACCACTTCGTGCCCTAGCGACTCGATGAGGTATTGATGTCCTATGATCAGACCCTTAGAAACTTGGGTCTTCCTCCCGCAAGAGATGCGGTAAGCTCTGGATCTCACTGCCCATAGGATCCTGCTGCTCACCCTTCTTACCTCCCCAGACACAATGTGATGTACGTAATCCGCGCATGGCTTTTCCTGTCAGTTGCGCAACCAGCACGTGGGGAGCCGATCGCGATTCCAGGGTAACGCAGCGTGGATGGAAACTTGCTCGGACAATCCTGAGACAAGCAGACGTTCATACTCCGTGGTGCGTTGGACTTAGATCGCGATCTGGCACCGGTCTGTGCGGGCTCACGCACGCCACAATGCCTCTCAGGAGTACTTAAACCGAGCAGGCACTGCACACACAAGAACCTCCATGTGTTCGCGTCTTCTCCCGTGACGAGGGTCTTGTTTGAAGATGAGAAGAACGCGTCAGATGACGTAATTGCATCGGGCGTCGTTTGTGCATGAGGGCAAGACGTACACCGTTACACGGGATGCACGAAGAGAGAAGTCATCCTCAGCGCCGGGTGAGCATGCTTCCCAAGCCTCGACATACAACGCGGCACTCAATGTTACGACAGTGCGATCAAGACTCTTCAGGTAAAACCCCGCGTCGCGTCTCGCTGATGGTTTCGATAATGACGGCTTATCATGCGTAGATTCTCGAGTTTTCTGGCATCGGTAACCCAGAAATACTTGCCAAGGTGGGCGTCACCCCAAGGGTTGACTTTCCCCACGTTGGCGAAAATGTACAAGAACACATCTTTGCTGCGCTCGCCGTTGGTACGCGTTTTCCCCTTGCGCTCTCCCCGCGCTGACCATACATCAAGAACCCAAAAACTTAGAAAATTACAACACTCAGGACCCCATCGCAGATAAAACGCTGTTGAAGGAACAGCTCCCTGAGCTCCGGCTCTAGTAAGTTCTTCTGACAATGGAGGCGACTCGTGCAGCCGTAACAGCACAGAGCACAAGGACCTCTTCCTTATCTCCTTCCTCGGAGTCGGCACTGGCTCCCTCGCGTCTCTCTCCAGATGGTGCGGTGCTCACCCCCTCACACGCAGCGCGTATCCGCGCCACACCAGCCGAGACATCGCGGAGCAGTACTCACTACAGCTCGACAAGCTCAGCGCGGGAACGGCCAGTTTGGAGATGGTCAGCATGCTGACAAGCCCGGAAAGGAATACATCACGATCGTGTCGATCTTGGACCATCCCTGGTCGCGCGGTGCTATCGTACGTCATCGCTTCATGGCTACTTTCTCGCGCTATACTAGTCCTGCTCACATCGCATCTTTCCTCTCTGTAGCACGCGGCGTCTGCAGATCCCCTCGCGCCACCCGCGCTGGATCTACACTACTATGAGGATAACTTTGGTTAGCATGCTATGGGACTCGCGAGCCGTGGGTGTACTGATGCGCTGCGCCAGATTTGCAAAACATGGTCGAGTTGGTGAAGTTTGTGCGCAGACTCTGGCAAGACATCACCCCTTGGCGATATCATAGTTGCGGCGCCCCCCCACAACTGCCCGTATATTAATGTCTTGTGGTGCACTTTCATGTCAGCACGAGAGCACAACCCGGGTCCGGAAGTACAAACCGACGAGGAGCTCATCGCGTGGATCAAGGAGTACCCAAACTCGATCACCCGTACGCATCTCCGATTCTGTTCTCTATATGGGACCGCTGACTTCACCTAGACACATCTGGGACATGCTCGATGCTCCCACGCGACAAGGGCGGGGTCGTCTACCCGCGTCTAAAGGCTAATAACTACATACATTCATACCCACCCTCCCTTTTACTTACTCGCGCGCGATTATCCATGGTCGGCAGGTCTATGGAACGCACAATTTGCGCGTAGTTGACCTTTCTATCCTCCCGCTGCACATTGGTGCGCCAACTCAGAGTACGTCCCTCCCCCTGTTTCCATGCCTGTGGATGTACTAACGTTTTGGCTCCCGTAGCGTACGTGTACGGTTAAGCTTTCTGATTCCATTGTCGCTAACTGACGCACGCGGCCTGCGAACTTTCACTTCTATAGCTGCCGATATCATCAAAGGCATCATTTGAGCTTCCCGACGCCCGCGTGGCTTGTAGTCAGAAATCAGACAATATTGTCCATACTTCTCATTTTACCGAATCGTGAAGCAAGGCCATCCATCTTTATCAAGCTACGAAATTATAGGAGACGGAGAGTAATTATTTTAAAGACGCTCCGATTCGAGTTCACGGTGGTTTTGAAAATGACAGTTTTCGGAATACAATCATCGATGTCTGAGACGGGTGGAGTTTGGTGCTGAAGTCAAGTATGCTCCTTCATTTTCTGTGTCAGGAACATCGCCTACTCGCAAAGACAGGCAGGTTGAAAACTGCTTATGAGGCTGCTTGTAGAAATTTTCGCCAGTGGGTGGGTCAATCAGCCAACAGCTGTATCTAGGTCGGCCGCCACGGAAACTGGCCACACGAACTACTTGTCGAGTCGTCGTAGAACGTCTGGGTCAGGATATTCACCTTGCTATCTCTGGCCCTCAGGCCCAGGGAACAGTCGCACTGATGGGATTGGACAGGATAGGACCAGGTCGTATTTGGTGACAGCCATATGGAGTTAGACAGTGTAGTAGTGCAAATGACTAATGAGCGAAAGTATGAGGTCTGCTGCAGTCTGCCCATGTCTGACAGACACAAAACATTTGCAACAGATTTGGTTAGATTGTCGAAGGACTCTGCAGTCGGTAGCCGAGAAAATCAGATACAGTCATAATTTAGTCCGATCTGGTCATTGCGACTTTTCACTGGGCTTGAAATGCCAAAAAGGAATGATGAACCCGAGATGCAGAAGGAGGACAACAGCGTCGCGGACAGTATCCGTGTGACAATGGTTGGGACGCAGGTAATAGATATGCAAAAACGTATCCGAGTCTATTCGGCTAAAAGGCGGTGTGAGATTGAGCTCCAAAAGGGTAGGCGACGCACCACTTGTCAAGAGAGGCAGACGGACCCACAGTACATTTAGCAAGTGTCCCGAGTGACGTCATATATAAACAGAACACCCCTTTTGGTAACTACTCAAGCACTTACTAACGGATTCTGGTGGCGCTGCGTGGGAAGATAGAGGCGAGTGACGCCGCGGAACACCCCTTTTGGCAATTGCTCATTGTACTCGCCGAGTTGGGCACTGCAGCACCTTAGCTTTTTTACACACCATCCCCATCTCACAATCAGCCCACACACCAATACAGACGCTACAGTAACATCCACGTTCGTACAGGAAAATAATCTCCCTCTGTCCTATTTTCCACCCGGCTTACTCACAGTCACTTCCTTGCGAATCACCGGGTTTTCAGACCATCTTACTATCCATTCACCGCACTGTCTACGCATACTAGTCTTACTGTCCTCATCCATAAGGCCCATGATTTCCAAATTCTCCAAACACCCGACTATGCAGGTCCCACAGGACCCTGAGAAGCCGCCAGTGTCGACTCCACAGAAGCGCAAGAAGGGGTTCAGTCTGCTGGGCGTGCTGAAGAAGATTGTCAATCGTGAGAGAAAGATGAAAATGACCAAGGGTTGGGCATAGGTAATTAGGGAAATCGTCCAGGTAAGTAATGCAACAGTATAGACTTGTCACCAGCTCTTGAACTGTCCACCAGAGCCTGTCGTCGTGACATTGTAAGATGTCCAAATGACGAATTTCATGTACCAACACTGTTAAGATCAGAGGAGAATTCACGTTGTTGTCCGTCATTATGGTGCAAGGGGAATACGTTGCTATGTACAATGCTATGTGGAATGGTTGGGGTGTTCGCGAAACGACCTGTAAATATTGTCAACCTCATTGTTTGAATAGGTTTTCCGAAATGCTTTGGTGATAGCCATGGTGGTTCTGTTGTTATTTTCGGATCTTTGAGGGAAGCGGCTTCCGAATGATGAGCAAATGCCAGACACGCCGTAGGAGATAAATTCGAAAAGAGGTCACCAATCTTTATATGAGAGATCTCCATGGCCATTTCCCCCTTTTTATGTCCATCATATCAAAATCGGAGGACTGAAGTCGATGATGTAGGCAACAGGTCCATAACGCAAACCCACTTGGTGGAAATGTCACGTGATGCAACGCAGCATTGCCGCCGATGAGCAGATCTGAGACAGATATCTTCTCATGACATATACTCCCACACCCTGGTCCTGTTCTCTCCTTATCCGGCAGCAGACCGTAACATTTCTGGTGCCTCTGCTGATGGCGAATCCCCATTGGTGACTTGTTCTCCCTCCTGTTCGTCCGGAAAACAGCCGAAAGTTGCACAAGGTCCCCCAGGGCAACATTGGCACAGTGGTAGAGGCGCTGGCTGAGTCCACACTTGGTATGGGCGTCAGTGGTGGTGGGTGGCATATCATGCGCAGTTGTGAGACAGGGACAACGACAGTGTACCCGGATAACTCTTTGTCCTTGACATCAGGGTTGGCGGCGGGAGCATCTCAGCTACAGTGAAGGGGATGATACTCTCAGTAGGTGCAGACTCCAACCCAAGAGCAGGCGCTGGCACAGGAGAAGGCCCAGGCTTACTAGCAGGGATAGCAGTCAGCTCAGTTTTTGGGACAGGGGAAGGCGGGGGTTTCTCACCAGCAAGGGCTACAACCACTTCAGGCTCAGAGGTAGGTGCAACGCCAGGTTCGACTCGAGTAGTAGGCTCAGATACAGCGTTGAGCTTCAGGCTCTGGCTCAACAATGACCTTAGTTTTCTTAGCTGTAGTGGTGGCAACTTCTCTTGGCGGTTCATCATCCACGAGTGGCGCAGCGAGTATCTTCTTGACAGGCGTGGGTGTAATCTCCGCTGCCCCCCTCCAAGGTGGAGTGGTAGCAGACGAGATACTGGAGCCTTCAATGTACCGTGAAAGGTATTGATGAATGAGTTGGCTGTGAGCCCAGGACGGGGGATCTGGACGGGTTGCAACACGAGGTTATTTGGGCAATATGGTGGTGTAAGAGTGGACTGTACCTCTAGGGTAATGGGGGCGAATTGCTGACAAGCTCAGCACTCTGGAGCAAGTTGGTCAAGCAAAGCGTGGCAAGACCGGGATTAAGACAACGCAATCCACAGCATTCTCCACCTCTTGCAGAGTAGAACCTGCACAATGGCCAGTGCCGGGAACTGCTTAAGGGGTGTATGCTTGTTCGGGTGTGGATTTGGCGATAGGCATAGAGGCGAGTGGGACGTAGATTCGTTCTTCGCTAGCTTATCATGGCTTCTTCCCCACGTCTAGGGTCTAGCCCTGACTCACCAGGAAACCGGGAAGCGGGAAGAAAAGAAATAGGGATAGGAACGTCGACGCGCCAAATCAAAGATAGAACATGCCGTCCCTCAAATTGGGATGAAGTCCATCGCACCACGCACGCTGTGCGGCCTCGAACACCCGATCCTCCGCTGCCTTGAACTGACTCAGGCTCGGGCTCGGGCTTGCGCCGCCACCGCTCCCTTCAGCAAGGATGAACTCGTGGATCCAGTAGCACACGCACTCGCACAAGATGTCCGCATAGAACGCAGGCGGGACGAGGCTGACCGCCTTGGTGGCGCGGGCGTACAGGTAGCTCGCCGAGTGTACGCCCCACTGCACGTCATCCGCCCCGAGCTCAGACTCGTCGTACAACGCGACGTAGTGCGTCGATTTGACAGTGCCGAGGAGCCCCGCGTGCGCCTGGAGGTAAAAGTCAAAGTCGAGCACGGACGTCACGCCCTTGTCGACAACGGTTCGTGTATTGCCGTTCTTGTCGGCATAGGCGGAGCCAGTCGGGAAGAACCGCGCGTTGTGCCGTTTGCCGCAGACGATGATGCTTAGTATTGCGATTCCAGAGTCGATGGTCCACGCTGCGAAGATTTGGGGCAATTCATCTTTGAGAACCTTGTCATATTGACCTATAGGATACCAGCAACTGAGTACGATTATGAGTGTGATTTTGAGGGACAAGTCATACCTCGGATACGCCATCATGAAAGACTATCATGCGCTCAGTTAACGCTTTCGAGTGCCGGCGGTATGCCCGCAGCGGTTCCACAATCATATCTCTGAGGATAGTCCCTTTGATAACCTACAATCGAATCAGTCGACGATCTAGTCTACGTAGCGTATCACTCACCTCTCACCTACTCTTCTGGAGGCGAAGACCCGCAGGAAACTGCACAAAATCACCGTCGATACTTGCAACAAAGCCCACAATTGACGGGGTGCCCTCGGCGCTCTTTGGACCGGGATGCGTCACGTCAATGCCGACCATGATCGTGGACTTATCCGTGAGTTAACTCATCGCTCCCTTCTCAAGAAGGCGATTAATCTTGCCAGGCTTGGTGCTCAACTTGAGCACAACGTTGGCAAGGTACTGTCCTCGTCCTTGAGGATTCAGCGCCTTCTGGAGCCACAGGCATTGTGAATCCCAAACTTCACGGCGCACAGGTGCTTAATGCCAGGGTAAGAGGTAATCATCCTGTCTCGGGAGAAGAACAAGGATGAAATTGATGTTCTCCATGTCTCCGAAGAGCTCGATGGTCCGCGAAATTTGGGTGATAGCGCCTGTCCTCTGCTTCTGGTCTTGGTGAATAGGAAGCTCGTCCGTCTGTAGAATAGCAGATGGTCTAGGCGATAGGTCGATTCCACGGCTCCTGCACTTGCTGACAAATGCTTCGAGGAAACTACTGAGTCTAAGGTCGCTTGTGTCGTGGAGTCCCGTCCGCGTTATCGCGCACGACAAGGAGTTTTCAATTTGATGCCTTGGCACCGCGGTAAAGTTTAACATTCCGGAGATTTCAGCTTCCATTTTTGACTTGCAAGGATCCCTTGGAATATGTCGCTTTGAGAGCGGGTAGCTCGCGGGCGGGGATGACCGACACTCACTGGAGACGCACACTGTGCCGGGGAGCTGTACGATGGCATAGCAACAGTGTACTTGAGCTCTTGATCCGTACTCTCGGTCTCAACGGTCCAGCATGATTGATTATCCAGTGATTGTCGATGACGAAGTTGTTGTATGTGGCTGTCTTTCCATAGAATAAAGACGGGGTCTTCAAAAAAAACGGAATCGGGCTTGGGGGAGAAGCAGAGAGGAAGAGCCCTGTGTACAAACAAAGACATGAAGAAGAGTAGAGGAAATGAAAAAACGAGTGGTTATGTGGAGAAAAGCGTAAAGAGAAAAAAAGAGGTCAGCCCCGCCTGGTCAAGGAAGAGTGCTGGGGTGGAGTAGGGTAGAGGGAAGAGGGTTGGATGTTGGGTACTTTCCGTCGCTTGTTCGTCGTGGAGTGACGCGGCGACGAACGTGTTGTCCGAGACACGCCAAAATGGTATAATAGGGTGTGTACAGCGCCCAGACAGTGGCGTTCTGAGGCGTGTCCTGAGAAAGTTAAATCTGGCTTAACCTGGTATATACATCCTCATTTGGTCATAGTCTTTCCCATGAGTGCGGAGTTTCTGCATACAGCTCCCTTCGTCTCCCCCTCCGCCTACGAAAGATTGCGCCGCCGATGGATTCAGTATTGATCAATGATACCGAGCCCACGAAGATTGATCAAGCATCTTTTTGGTCCACAGTGCGGCAGCGCCCCCAAAGCCAGTACCACAGCAGACAGGGCACGATACTACCCTGCCATCGGTACGCCGCACGGGACCCTTACGCCCACAATTGAACCTGCACCTGACCAAACCTCCCACGTCAAGGTCGCAAGAGGCAGAGAAGGCCACGACCGCGGACGAGGTTTGCCTCAACCCTGTCTTCTCAAGGTGGACTCATCTTGACGAGGGAAATACAGCTTGCTCCAGACGAGAGACCGTCCCTAATGCTGCAGAGGGACCGTCCAATCCGTTCTTACCCCACCACGTCGCTCTAATAACCAGGCGCGGCAGCCCGTCTAGGCCTCTATCCTTGAGTATGCATCCAACGTGCATCGCCATTCGTCCTATCCATACAAATCCTCCTGGTACGTCATCTCGAGTTCCATCGTCCTGTCCGCTACCAGAAGGACTATCGGTGGTCACGCCTGCGCCGGTGGAGGAAGGTGCTTGCTGCGATACTCGTGGAGGCAGATCCATGGAAAGAAGCTGCCCCTGCCACGACTAAGGAGACCAAGGCCGCTGCTGGACGTGCATGCACCCGAGCCGGGACCAGAGTCAAAGCCACTTAGCGAATCACAAGTTGCACCTGCAAGCCTGAGGTAGTTTTTGCCCTCCCTAATGAGGAATCTCCACCTGCTGCGGATCGGGAGTCTACAAAGTCCCCATTCCTGCAGCTGTGCCCCCTCCCGCCGCTGCTCTCGTCCCCAGTCTTCGGTACGCTTGTCGTCACCCCACCGAATTCCTACACCAGAGTAGAGACCACTCTACCTACCGTGTGTAGCCAGGTGGGTTGTAGTCTGTCCTCTGTTTAATTGTCTCCGGATCATCACAGATGTCGGCAAGCACGGTGCACTCATACCCAAGTTGTCCACAACTGCTGCGACGTTGGAATTCCCATACCCGACGACTTGCTTACGCCCTTGATACGTCACACGTGCTTCAGTCAGACATATTCACTGAATTATCTCCTTACTCGTTATACGTCTATATTTATACAGATACACAGACCCTGATCGAATAGTGGCTGTACTAGGACCAGCCTGTTCGGACTGCACAATATAACAATGTATATAGCTTAATGTCCATTCTGTTCACTTCCAGCCCGCAACGCTATCAAAGACGTTCCACCGACACTCCGCATACACCGCTGCCATAATAGGGCATGCGACAAATACAGCGTGTTTCCCTATGGTCTCCGCCACGCACGCACCTGTTCAGCGGCGCTCGCGGCCACCTTGATCACTGACGTGCGGTACCACGTTCTGTTCATGGTCGCCACGTCGACCGCATCTTTTTGACGCCCGTGGCCGCCTCCTCATGTCAGACGACCGGGACTCGTCCCAACCACACCTTCCACTGCCGGTCCCACCGTCCCACGCCTGTACCAGTTCGGTTTGGGCGCGCTCGCCCCTCCCTCATCGCGCGGGATCGGGGCCCCGCAGCCCTCTATACAATACACTCCCTACTAAACGGACGCCTGTCGCGTAGCTCCTCCGCTCTCTTCACAGAGTCCGCGACCGCGGCTGCACCTGTTTGGACGCGCTCACCTCCACCTCTCCCTCACGCTGTTCCTTGTTCCAGGAATCTCTCCGGATTGATGCCACGCAACGCACACTCGTTCAACGGCCCACACCCGCCTCCTCATGCGATTAAGGTGCCATGCAGCCAAACCTATACCTTGGCTAAGGCTCCGTTCGGCCACAATGGCAAACTCGCCAGCCGGTCCGGGGCGTGTTATCTGCCCAACCCTTAGCTCAACGCGCACCATAGGGGGAGGAGTAAGTGTACCCCCGTCATCACTCGCTACGCTAGTTCACGTATGTGTAGACCGCGAGCATTATAGTCGCCACGCGCTCAGGATCCCACTGTGTCCGTGCTCGTTCTGGAAGCCGGAGCGCCAATCTCAACGACAACTCGATCAGTGCGTTTCCGTCACACACATACTGCTGCTTTTCCTCACAAATGCTTGTAGCCATGTCCGGTATGTTTAGCAAGACCTTCTTCCAACCGGACTACGATTGGGGGTTCATGACGGTGCGCATCACATGCATGCATAGAAGTCCACGTGTGACGCGGATTCCATGTTGCCGCTGCTTCAGGTCCCTCAAAAGCACAGCAATGACACCGCATTCTATTGATCCAGGTAAGCATTTCCTGCGCACGCGTTGCTTTTCGCTCGCCGACCATAGTTGGCTGAGTATATTACTACAGGGGAAGCGCCTCGGGGGCATATCTGGTATCAACTTCTATGTCTTCACGCAGCCTCCTGCGTCCTATATCGGCGGTACGCTATGGTAGTTTATTGCTTACCGTTGCCACCCATTATGATCGCGATTTTGTGCACTAGCGATCGAAAGGCTCGGAAACCCAGGGTGGGATTGGGATATCTATCTGCGGTACTCAAGAAAGAGTGAGCAGTACTTCGACTCACCAGCCCGAGTCCGCCATGTTTAATGCTGACGGACTGCGATGAAGGTTTACTCCGCTTAGTGCGCAAGAGGCAGCGGCAGAGCGTCTGCACTTTGATCCCGCGCATCATGGCACAGATGGTGAAATATACACAACCCATCATCCGAGTTCTGGATAGCGACTGATCGTCATCACAGCCCCATCTCTACCTGTTATACTCACACATTCGATCTGGCTGGGACAGTCTTTATCAAGACGTACGTCGCACCAATTCGTGCCCGAGCAACTCGATGAGGTACTGATGTCCTTCGATCAGACCCTTAGAAACTTGGGTCTTCCTCCTGCAAGAGATGCGGTAAGCTCTGGATCTCACTGCCCATAGGGTCCTGCTGCTCAACCCTCTTACCTCCCCAGACACAAGGTGATGTACGGAATCCGCGCATGGCTTGCCCTGTCAGTTGCACAACCAGTACGTGGGGAGCTGATCGCGACTCCAGGACAACGTAGTGTGGATGGCAACTTGCTCGGTCAATCCTGAGACAAACAGATGTTCATACTCCGAGGTGCGTTGGACTTTGATCGCAATCTGGCCCTGGTCTGTGCGGGCTCACGCACGCCGCAATGTCTCTCAGGAGTACTTAAACCAAGCAGGCGCACGCAAGAACCTCCATGTGGTCGTGTCTTCGTCCGTGACGAGGCAAAGATGAGAAGAACGCGTCAGGTGACGTAATTACGTCGGGCGTCTGGTTTGTGCATAGGGCAAGGCGTACACGGGACGCGCGAAGAGAGAAGTCATCCTCAGCGCTGGGTGAGAATGCTTCCCAAGCCTCGACAGACAACGCGGCGCTCAATGTTGCGACAGTGCGATCAAGACTCCTCAGGTAAAACCCCGCGTCGCGTCTCGCTGATGGCCTGGATAATGACGGCTTGTCATGCGTAGATTCTTGAGTTTTCTGGCATCGGTAACCCAGAAATTGGGCGTCACCCCAAGGGTTGACTTGCCCCACGTTGGTGAAAATGTACAAGAACACATCTTTGCCGCGCTTGCCTTTGGTACGTGTTTTCCCCTTGCGCTCTATCCTGCCCCTTGTCTGTGCTGAGTGTTGTAAAGAGCCCGGAAAGAAATACTGTAGTAACTCGTTCGGCATTCCTTTGTGAATCCCTTGCAATCCCGCATTGCTACCTTTAAAATGACTATCTGAAGTTCACTATATAGCATGTAATTTGTATGTGGCCATGAAAAGCTGGCGAAAATCAGAGTATTTGTTCATCAAATTTCGGTTTTGGCCAAAAATTACGAGAAATGAGTCTCCCGCAACATCTACTCATTGTGATATAAATTTTGAAGAGACATGCATGAGAGCTATACATTAGATATTACAAAAAGTCCGAAGCAATTTGACAGAAAATGCGGTCGTCAGAGTTGTTTGGTCCATTGACCTCGATGTTCCAAAGAGCCATGAATGACTGTATGTGCAAGGAGATGCAAGTGGAAGAAAACCTGGACGAGCTTTAGAGACTTTCGTTAAGTACAATAATGGCTTACCTCCTGGCCTAAATGCCTACATCCGACCCTTACGCTTGCTCTCCATGCGCTCGTGGCTAAAGAATTTCTTTGTCGCATCCAGCAGTTTGGACCACCACCTCTTGTACTTCTGCTGAGTCGAGAACTGCGGCGGGCCCGTCGGCAGCCTGTCATGCTCCTGGACTCTTCCCGTGTGCTGGGGCTCCCTCTCCGAGTTGCGGTGGTGAGATGCCGAGGTTTTACGATGCTCGGGCTCGTGCGGTGTGACATTTCGAGGCGCGGTATGTGCATCGATGGTGCCTGTCTTTCCACTGATCAAGATCGGCAGATTCGAAAGTACGGGGCTCTCCGGCGAGGAGCGAGGACTATTATGTGTAGACATGTAGTGCAGTCAGATACTATGTCAGGAAGTTGTGGTTATCGCAGAGAAAAATGACGAATGAATGAGGGGGACTTGCATGGGCAATGGCAGAAATTACTATTGGAAAGAAGAGGGGCGAAGTGAATCATGTCTGCGAGGAAAAGGTGCACAGTAGATATACTACTGAGGATCGGTATCGCAACTTGCGTCACGGTACCCCGTAAGAGGAGAAAGAAAACGCGAGGCAAACGCAAGCAAAAGCCATGCCATGAAGCTATGCCATGCTAACATAACCTAATAACCATTCTGCCGGATTGCCGAGTCCAGATGACCAGATTGTCTCAGAAAAAGTGGTCGATGAACCTTCCTTCCTGGCTGGTTCGCCAGGATGCTCCAGAACCTTTTCCGCGTGTCCAGATTCTGCCTCCTACTCGGGGTGGTACGAGGGCGAGGCAGTGGCGTATTTTTGGTTCCGGGGGCATTAGGGACGCGGAATACACGT
>QLOZ01001624.1:4165-20661 GCA_003314065.1 Lactarius sp. MG50 | reverse complement strand
AGTAGTTAACCCTGTGCAGTATAGGTTTTGGCCGTCCACCATTCGATACTGAATCCGACAGGGGGACTATAACTTCCAGTTTATCGATATCTCGTACATCGGCAGTATGAGGACACCCACTAAGTCAAAGATGGGAGGTTCGAAATGATAAATAAAAACGAAAAACTTAATTGCTGAATGCCTGTCCTACGTGTAACCGCCGAAAGTGGACAACTTTGAGTACGTTGACCGTGAGCTGAGAACAACAACACTAGTACAACACCGAGGATGATTAGGATGTGCTCCCAGTCCACCTCATGTAGCCTGATAATAAATATGTAACAGTCGCCCATGAGATCGCACGGGAAGAACACAGGGCGGTACGGTTGTTGCGATTAGAACCATCAGCAAGGATCGAGGGGCGTTCAGTGGAGGTGTCGTATTGTAGCTAGCGTGTCGCCATGTAGGAATGCTGAATTCCACGGATGCGAGTATATACACGTATATATAAGCGTAGTGCTACCTTGTTCGGCGTGCATATATGCACTCGGTCACAGAGTTGTTGTGAGCTAGGCAGTAAATAAATACTCTTACTCACCAAATCAATTGCGTAACATACTACATCTACGAACAAAGAGCTTCCACCTTGAACAGCGCCGCATGGTTTTAGTCTGAACAAACAGATGTCGGTATTAGTAAGTTGCCGAGAAATGCTACAACAAGGAATCAGCGGGTTGATAGCGAGAGCCGTAAATAGACGGTGACAAGAGGGAAAATAGAAAGCAAGAATCAGAGTCTTCGGGGCGACAGGATGAGAGATGTGCCGCAGTTCCCAGTTCAGAAAGATGGCCACGTATGAACTCGAAGGGGAGGTTTGTATTTACGTGAAGTGGTAGGATGTCATTAAGGTGCGGGTGAACTGTAGCCGGGCCCTAGTTGGAATGACAATCAGGCCAAATGAGGTGGATCCCGCATCTTGAAGGACATCGCCCCAACGTTAATGCGGTACCAGCCCAACTCATTCCCATCTCAACCGCCTCCAATTCCTCATAAACTCGTTCATTTTCTACTGCAGTTTCATCGTACCGCGACGACGTGATATGGTCAGGAACATTGGGATTTGGCGATGTTAAAAGTAAAGCTCAGAACTCGAGGTCGATAGAGCCGAGTGCGTCGATCCTGGATTCAATGCCTCTTTTGTGGCCTTCCAAACAGTCTGTTCGAACGCTTTTGGATCACCCCCCCGGTACATGGATGACAAATTAGTTGTGAGGGGGTGACAAGATGGCGGTGGGTGTCGGCTGTGATGCCCAGTGCCTATTTTTAGCATCACCCCGAGCCTTTGGCACGCGTCATTTACTAGCTTTACATTCGCTAGTCCCCACCACCCAGTTCGGAGGCAGGAACGCCCCGCTGACCCTTGACGCGGGGCTCACCCTTGACCCTCCTCCATGAAATCCAATCAGTCCATCACGCTGTACTCCGAACAGGCGTGCTACTGTTTGGTATACAGGGATTTTTCGACAACATAAATCACGATAGACTAATCCAAGTTGTTGCAGACCTAGGTAGGCACCAGCATGCGTATTCCTGCAGGTATCGACTGTGCGACCGTACCCGCCCCCGCGCCGGGTACATACCCACGATCACACGGGAAGCTACAAGGTGGGGCCCACGGGCACCCAGCGGGTTGGGGGTACTCGTGCGGGAATCTTATTAGAATGTAACTACTGTAGCTACGATACAACGTTCGGCCTGGCTCTGAAAATATCACCCAATCTATTTAGTCCCATCTCCTTCAACTTCGCTCAGTTTAGCAACGGCTTCAACATCTTTGTCTCTGACCAGACCTAGAAGACTCCATGTACCAAGGGATAAGAGGGCCCACGTTAACTGGTTGACGCAACTGACAGCTGGCTGCGAGTATGAGACAGGAGTCCTACCCTAACTAATCCG
The DNA here is from genome assembly GCA_003314065.1 of Lactarius sp. MG50. Classification (NCBI taxonomy): domain Eukaryota; kingdom Fungi; phylum Basidiomycota; class Agaricomycetes; order Russulales; family Russulaceae; genus Lactarius; species Lactarius sp. MG50. Next base: position 18,726 of record QLOZ01001624.1, on the reverse strand, counting down.
CGAGCCTGCAGAGGCGTCATAGGGCCTTCTGTTATGAGATGGTTGATTAGGACAGGACACAGATAGCCGAGCTACTATTTAGAAAAACGTAGATTACAGTGGCGGAAAGTCGAAAATTTCCAACATTTGGTCACAGTAGGGGTCAAATTGACCAGCCACGAGTTATTCCCAATTGTCGAAAACTTTGACCATTATTTCTACATAACTCTACTGCGCACGCGGCACTTGTCCATGTGGGGCAACTAGTCTGAGAAGAGTGCGGGACGTGTGTACGTAGAATCACCCGTAGCGCTTGTTCTCCACGTCATCACCAAACCAGTCATCGTGTTCACGGGTCTCCTGAGCTGGAGCGGTGTTCACAATAGTAGATTTGCTTTGCGAGTCTGTGTGATGATGCGAAAGCGTAAATCAAAGAATTGCCGCACTGGTCCAGCAACAAACGTACACGCTTCAAAGGCTTCGATGCCATTCTCGCGGCCGATCCCGCTCTCTTTCATCCCACCCCATGGCGAGCTCGGATCATTTCGATGGTGAGTGTTCACCCACACTAGGCCGGACTGTAACTGCGCCGCGACTTGATGTGCGCGTGACAGATTCTGTGTCCATATGCTGGCGCCAAGCCCGTATTGCGAGTTGTTGGCAAGCTCCACGCCCTCATTCTCGGACTACAAACAGGTTGTAAGGCCTGCTGAAACTGGACGACTTGGGAATTCCGCACGTACTTCAAATTTCTTTAGCACAACGACCGGTCCGAACACTTCTTCCTTCCATAGGGAATCTTCTAAGGATACGTCGGCGATCACCGTCGGCGGGTAGAAACTGCCACGTGAGAAGTCGAATCCATCGAGGGATGAGCGGTCCTTGAGTGGCTCTCCCCCCATGAGGATGGTACCTGAACCACGCTTCTCAATCATGTTATGTATTCGCTGAAGATGGTGTGCCGAAATCACTGAACCCATCATGCTCCTGGGATTCATAGCTGTCCTGCGGGTCAGGTCATCTGGTTATGAATAATCGAATTGTTTTCACGCACGGTCGCCCATCCGTTTTGTAATGCTCTTCACCTTCTCCAGGAACTGAGTAACGAAAGCATCGTAGATACCAGACTGCACAAGCAAACGGGTCCCAGATACACATGTCTGCCCCGAAGCAACGAAAGAAGCAAAGGCCGCCCCGTTGACGGCTGAAGGAACGTCGACATCGTCGAAAATTACGATTGGGGCCTGATAGGCCATTAGTTGGGGGTACGTAGCTGCAACACCTCCTCAGCGTACCTTGCCACCGAGCTCAGCAGTAAAGGCTGCCAGATTTCCGCCAACAATGCTCCCTAGAGCACGTCCTGTAGCCGTACCTGCCTGTAGACATGTTTACACCACGCCAGATGATTGATATCCGATCAGTTACCGTAATGTCCACTTTCCGGACGAGGGGGTGTGAGACCAATTCTTTGCCTGTCGTGGAACCAGGCCCGGGAAGTACCGAGAGAACACCGCTAGGGACTCGATGCATACTGAGATGGTGACATTCGGTGATTGACGCGAAATCCTACCTCCCGCATCAAGTGCTATTTGTGCAAATTCCAGTACAGAAATAGGCGCAAGCTGCAGTAGCATGAGATATCCCGAATGTGAACCTCGAGCTCGCCTTACCTCCGAAGGCTTCAGGATGACACTGTTTCCGGCGGCCAGTGCGGGGGCAATTTCCTTGACTGCGATGAGCAAAGGGTGATTGAACGGCTAGTTTGGATAAAAATACATGGCTCTAAACCATTCACTGGGCGGACCCACCGTAATCTGCGCGACCACACCCAAGGGCACGCGCTGCACATAGTTCAACAGCTTCCTCTGTGTCGGCGCAACGAATGATTGGTGTGTCCTCAGTAGAGCGGCATAGTAGTCCCTAATCAACAACAGATGAGCAGGCACTTCCGGAAGGGAGAGTGCACGCCAACGGGAAAGAAGACCCCAACTCACAGCCATTCGGGGAAACGGCCGAGCTGAGTGCGCATCTCTCGTATAGCGCGACCATTTTGCAGTGTCTCGAGCTCAGCGAGAGCTGGGACGCGCTCCTCCAACGCCCGCGCGAGACGGGCGAGGAGTTTTGATCGGTGGATGGCGGGAGCGCACGACCACACACCGGACTCGAAGGTAGCGTGGGCATCGGCAGCCACGGCGCGCTGCACGTCGTCTGAGCTAGCGACATCGACGTTGTACAGCGTTTGGCGGTTTGTGAGCATGCACTGTAGCTAGTGCTAGTTGGGATGGCGTCACCCGATCTAACCCAAAAAGGAGAAAATTGGTCGACAAAGAGATCTTGCTTGCAAGCCAAGGTAACGACTCGATTCTTCTACTGCAAACCACCGTACTCGTGGACCGTTTGGTATGAACGTTGAACCTTTGACTACGATGGCAACAGCGGATAATTCAGGCACAGACTGTTTGAGTCCGTCCAAGGTGCCCAGGCCGTTTGAGGGGCAGCAGGGACACACCACGACTCGGAGCCTGAGAAGCTACGCATGCGAAGACGAACGGGCAGCTTCCGTTGCCAGGGGGAAAAAAATATGGACAATTTATATTGGAATTGCTTTTCTGATTATCTCGGTCATTGGGGGTACTCTTATTGGCTGGAGCTTTCGGGTGAAAAGTTTCCTAGGAAAAGATATGGTTTCCCCTGGGTTTTCAGGAAGACAAGTAGGTGGATCTTACGCAGGTATATCTATTCTATTCACCTTTCTTCACCAGGTTGATGTTGTATTGGATGTAGTCGGCGTTGATGCTACATCGGGGACCATCACAATCTTTTGGCAAATTGACAATGACACATGCAATATCGACGCCGCCTCCCCTTGCACAGATGTTAACATATATTCTGACCCGTAAATTTTATAAATCTCTATCTATTCGGACAAGATTTTGAAGGATATCTCTCAGAAATCTTCAAGTTGATGGGCCAAGCCGCCAAGCTACCCCGTCCTCGAACCAGTCTACTATTCCAATATTTACTTGGAGCCCGGCTGGCGCTAGAGACCCTTACAGCAGCTCCTCAGTATTCAAGACTGTCTTGCTTGTTTTATCTCCCGGAATACCCTCCGCGAATCTTCAAAATTACCCTTTCGATAAGTATGTTAGTTCGTAATACGCTAGAAAGTATCAATTTATACTAGTATTATCCGTCAGTTACCTATCGGGTATCGTCCTCTTTGCCCGGGAGGTGGCAAGCAACTCCACAGTCGGGTTTCAGTTGTCCACTGTGGGTATTCCAGTGTGCGTGTAGCCCTTACCTATTTCTCTCTGGACCCACAATTCTCCAGTGGATTTCGCCTTAAATCCAAGTTAGCCCCACCTTCTCCTCCGGGATCTGTTTCAGCATATATCACCATCACGCGCGGCTCATTGATCAAGGCATACGCTCTGACAATCGTCATTTCTGTCTGTAAGTCTCTAGTTTTGTCTGTCCTTACTTTCCAATCCTTGTTTGTATTCATGGCAGAGATAATCACGTTAATATTTGTGTTTACCACAATATATTCTCTCCTGGGCGGCTATCCGCAGCGAGTGGAATTCCTTGTTATACCTGTTACGACACTGTTCACAGTAACTCAATTACGTGCAACAATGCCGGGAGCTCCTAACGGATTTGGTAATTCCTGTTCTATCATAAAATCATCTAAAGGGAAAGAGAATCTAATGTCAATTGTTTTTCAGGTGCCATTATAGGTGGGTACTGTTATTACTACTTTACTCCTTCTGGAGTCTGAAATTCTCAGATTACGTTGCCTTGCTTCCGTGCATGGGTCTGATGTCGCTCTGCGTATGCTTTGTTTAGGATACTGTCTACTTTTTCACTAAGTAATAAGTATACACCTCAGGGCTCTGTTAGTATCGCTTTTCTAGCCTTCTCGAATCCTGAATCTCCCAGGAAAACCGTACTGGACACGCTCTGTATGGCAACCATTCATCCTTGCAAAACTTCTGCTTATATATTCCAGTACGCAAGGGATCAACGAAAAGGGACCTGTACATGGGACAAGAAGTGGGAGTGGAGGAATAAAGGTGTGCACAAGGGTATGAGGATTTCTCTTACTTACATTTCTGAGGGTTATGAGCGTACGAAGTGTCTATGTAGGGATGTAAAGGATGTATATTAGTGGTTCCCCACGCCATACAAATGGCTGGACTGCCGCATTACCCATCGGCCACTCAGGATGGACGCTCTACCTCCGAAGTGCACATGTTGTGTAAATATAACTGTATTAAACAACGGTCAGATAGGCGGCCGTCCTGGATAGCCAAAACCTATACTACACGAGGTTAACTACCTAAGAATCTCAATATATGCACCATGACTAGCACAGATCGTAATACTAGCTGGAACGTTGGCCATCAACCTCTAGTAATCTCAAACTGCACATACGATACTGCATCCGACAGCGGGGACTATGGCTTCAGTCTATCGATATCTCGTACATCGGCGGTATGAGGGCACCTACTAGGTCAAAGGTGGGAGGTTCGAAATAATAAATAAAAACGAAAACTTACTCATTCTTATTCTCACACCGGATGGCTGTCCTACGAACCGCCGAAAGCGGACAGCTTTGAGTACGTTGACCGTGGGCTGAGAACAACAACATTAGTACAACACCGAGGATGATTGGGACATGCTCCCAGTCCACCTCATGTAGCCTGATATGTAATAGTCGCCCATGAGATCGCACGGGAAGAACACAGGGCGGCACGGTTGTTGCGATTAGAACCATCAGCAAGGATCGTCAGATCGAGGCGCGTTCAGTGGAGGTGTCGTATTGTAGATGGCGTGTCGCCATGTAGGAATGCTGAATTCCACAGATGCGAATATATACACGTATATATAAGCGTAGTGTTACCTTGTTTGGCATATATGCACTCAGTCGCAGAGTTGTTGTGAGCTAGACAACAAATAAATGAATAAAACTCTTACCCACCAGATCAATTGCATAACATACTACATCTACGAACAAAGAGCTTCCGCCTTGAACAGAGCCGCACGGTTTTAGTCTGAACAAATAGATGTCAGTGTTAGTAAGTTGCTGAGAGTTTCCCCAGTATGCTACAAGGAGTCAGCTGGTTGACAGCGAGAGCCGTAAATAGACGGTGACAAGAGGGGAAACCAGAAAGCAAGAACCAGAGTCTTCGGGGCGACAGGATGGAAGATGTGCCGCAGTTCCCAGTTCAGAAAGATGGCCACGTATGAACTCGAAGGGGAGGTTTGTATTTACGTGAAGTGGTAGGATGACATTAAGGTGCGGGTGAACTGTAGCCGGGCCCTAGTTGGAATGACAATCAGGCCAGATGAACTGGATGATGCACCTTGAACTTGAACTTGGACATCGCCCCGGGGCCCAACGTTAATGCGTACCAGCCCAACTCATTCCCATTTCAACCGCCTTCAATTCTTCGTAAACTCGTTCATTTTCTACTGCAGTTTCATCGTACCACGACGATGTGATATGGTCAGGAACATTGGGATTTGGCGATGTTAAAAGTAAAGCTCAGAACTCGAGGTGGATAGAGCTGAGTGCGTCGATCATTCAACGCCTCTTTTGTGGCCTTCCAAACAGTCTGTTCGAACGCTTTGGGACCACCCCCCGGTACATGGATGACAAATTACTTGTGAGGGGGTGAGAAGATGGCGGTGGGTGTCGGCTGTGATGCCCATTGCCCAGTCAGAATCCCGGAGCAATGGGACTACTCACTGTAATATCCGGATAATTTCATTCTCACTTACAGCAACTATGAACCCCGCTGCCGCTGTCAGAACTTAGAGGTCCGAAGTTTCAGGGGCATATCGTAATGAAATTTGCTATAATGCACGGCCTCCGCTTTCCGCTTTCCGCTAGCCTCGAATCGGCTTGGGAACCTGCCAGTGAGCAGCCCATTACAGTATCGTGACCATCGAAGGGGCGATACTCGGCAGTGAATGCAATGTGCATTGTGCCGAGTTATCTTTCTGCCAGAGCACTCCATTGACCTGAGGGGTATGTATCACGCTCACATTGGACCGTGCGTGTAAACCTTACTTCCTATTCATCGCAAATTGGTCCCGTCTTGACGGGCGCTGTATGAAGTTTGATCATTGGGTCCAGGGTCGGACCATCCGCGGAAACGGACTCCGTACGTGGTTAAAGGACTACGGCACTGTCCTACCTTAGCCCTGACCTCAGCCCTGAAAAATACAAGGGTGATAAGTTAGCATACGGAGAATGTACTGTACAGTACAACACGGCAACACGGAAAGATAGGAGACCAATTGGCCATTACAGAGTCGGCTCTGGCTACCCACCGGAACCCCCGCCGCTGAAAACACAACTAAAAGGGAAGACAAAAACCAGTAGATGCTATCCTGCCAGATCCTGGGCTAGTCCAACAAGAGTAGCGGGATCAGACAGTGGGCAAGCTGTGATATTCCTGTGGGGGTGAAGTTTGTATGTTGGCCAGTGCCAGTGTGTTCCCGCTGTACAGTGCGACAGGGACTTCTGTGTGTACCTGACCTGCTCCTTGGAATCCGGGGAATGTGGTTGGATCGTTCGGGCCCTGTACATAAGGAGGAGAAAAGGGAGGGTATTGAGAACATACACGCATTGAGACGGAGGCATAGTGACACGCACGTAGAGCTTCCGGGCATCTCAGGCATGGATGACGGCCCGTGTGTTCCGTCGTCTGACCCTGGCGGCCGGACTTCACCCATGAGGGGCTGGGGGGCGCCATCGACTATGAACGCGGCGGACGGGGCCTGCGGGCGCTTTCTTCGCAGCCAGAAGAAGATTGCGAGACCGGCAACGGCGATTGCCGCAACGCCACCGACGACACCCCCTGCGATAGCACCACTCTGGGTATGCGTTGGGAAAGAAGTTGGGAAAGGAAAGGGTAGTATCACCGTGCCAGGAGTTATTTCAGGGGAGTCTGGGAGGCAAACATGATGAGACGGCCAAGCGACGAATGGGGAAGGAGATTCCTACCGCCGATGGCGAACGACGTGTTGTTATTCCAGTTGTTTTCGAGCTGGGATGTACTGTTGGTACGTACGTGCTGAAGAAGAAAATTGAGCAACAAACTGTGACATCAAGGAGAGCCCATCGGGGCACACGTGTTCCGTAAGGAATAGGATTAGGGAAACTGGGGGACGTTTCTGGGTCAGGACCAGAGCAGGAAATCCTCTACCGCAACAGCCGCCAACTCACGATGAAACAGGCATAATTACTATGCAGTTGAACGAATACAGAGACCAGCTAATAGCAGATAAGCCAAGGGAGAATCGGTTCGAGGACATCATGGAACGTACGTGATCCACGTTTCTTCCTGGCAAGCGTCGCACGCATTTAAAAGCGAATATACGACGGTGTTGCACTTGCACAAGTCCCCGTCGTCATCACCAGTAGGACCAATGTACGAGTCTCCTGGCTCGAGTGGCGGCAGGTAAAACGCTGTGGGAGGTAAGGACGCGAGGTGGTACGAAGGAGATCACTCACAGCCCCCGCTACATGTTGCCATCAAGTACGCTGCGACTATACACGGATTTTGACCAAGAGAGTTAGTTGTCTGGACCAAGAAAGCATCGACTTTTTAAAAAAAAACTAGGTCTGCGAAAAGAAATTGCTTTGCCGCACCCATTGCCACGCTGGGCTGCAATTTGCCTGAGGAACATAGATTTGAGCGACCACAATGCCAGAAAGGAACACCAAGCCGAGTCAAGGGCACGAGTATTGCGAGCCTTGACATTATGAGCGCCTAGGTGAGTTGGGACAGGGGGAGGCCACTGGCAGTCACGGGGCTGAGAAACATGTGGTCTATGATTTGTGAGTCTTTATGCCTCAGTTATAGCTGTTTCGAAAATAGTAGACGTCTCGGAAAAAAATCACTTGTGGTGCTGTGGCTCAACGCCAAGCCAAACCGACTGTTTGGAACGAGTATGACGGTACTTTAAGTCACTGACACGGTAGCATCGGATCAGGCTGCCTTGTGTTCAAGTCGAGTTGACAATCACTACAGCTACCGTACCAACACCAAATGTGGGGGAAAGGTCCAAAGGGACCCGATAAAGCAAATGGTAGAGATAGCATCAGCATCACCACACCTGGGGCCACTGGCACATGACCTAGCTTGGGATTGTTGGGATTGAGTTTGCCCACTTATGGATCCTGTCAGATGGCCAGTCAATGATCATACTTAGACGGTCTCTATCATAATGGCAGCATATGATCATACTTTCTGCACCCCAACCACACATTAATAGTACTGTAGTAGAATTGAAATATAAAACAGTTTTATTTGTTTCCTGTACATATACATGACATGCAGGATCAACACGACAATATGATAGATGAGCGCAAGTACGCGATAGCATTGCCGCGGGACCCGGAGGCCTGAGAAGAGACGCCGAGTCGGAGGCGAGAGTGCAGACCACGTCCGAGGGTAATTAATATCAATAAGATTCCGACTGCGCTTCCCGGGCACTAGGATACCTTCAGGATCACCCTTATGAATTTCAGGTTCCGTGTGCTTACCGTCTCTCGCTGGATCCGAACCACTTCCAATTAGCTGGCGCACGTTGCTGTTGAAAAGACTGGACCATGATCCGCAAGAAGACATGGATGAGAAGGAAATTGATGCCAAATTGGCCAGGTTCCAGGTGGATGATTGACCATGGCCATCTTACCACAGGTGAAACGTGGGATGCCCGTCATGACGTGGTTGCCGGACCTGCCCAGACGGGCGGGGAACGGTGGGTCATGGCGTGGGCTGGGGAATTCTCGCATAGCAAAAGACCAAACTATAAGAGCTGAGGATAATTGGCCTACGCTTCTTTGGAAGCAGTCACGATATGGCTATCATAGCAACTTGAAGCATCTGTATGTTTTTCTCCTGTGTGAAATTCTCGTACTTTAGTTATGAAGAAGTTGAGGTGTATACACTATCATGACGCCATTTTTCCACCCACATTTGTTTGATGAAGCTACACGCAAGAGCATTTGTACCCCCAAGGAGTCGTCGTCAGGTCCTACCCCCGGGCCAACCCCCCAACTTGAACAGATTCGCTATATGTACTACTTGTCTCGTGATTTGCTCATCATGTGACCCCTGTCGTCCAACGGCTTTGGGGGGCATTCGCTATATGAAGAAAGGAGCAATCTGAGACTGACAAAGAAGTCTTCATGATCTCAACGATATTCTCCCGCCAATTTCTGACCTGAATCTGTGATAGGGGCTTCGTCTCGCGACAAGGAGTCAAGACGGTCATTGGGTGTGTGGGGAGGAGTGAATAATTAGTGGGAATGTCATCCAGTGGACGGGACCGTTCTGACGGGCGCCACCGCTTGGGGCGTGAAAATAGCGATGGGTTTGTCATCGTAGCGCTATAGTTACTGGGCCAGTGAGTTCGAGCCTTCGAGGAGAGAAAGATTAGGATAACGGAAAGATGGGGGAAGACACAGCCGGCGGTGAGACAAGGGCGAGCCGGCCACGTCGATGAGCAAGTTGCCAGAGAGCCTGAGCTCCTGGAGCAGATCCGAGGCAGACGTCTCAACAAGAAGTTTTCAAGACACGTGACGGCGCGGTGGCTCGGTTCGGCGTTGAGAGACTAGATGAAGAGAGGTGGCTTAGAAAGGTTCACGCAGGAAGCAGGAAGACAGGGAATTACTCCAGAAGAGAGCTGGCCTTCTAGGAGACCTCTTGGGATGTTTATATACAGATGCGTGCGTCTCTGGTCAATCAGGACTCTGTTTCATCTAGTATCTGTCAGCAGCAAGCAGTAAGTTTAGGTTTAGAAATGCAAAGCGATAGTGACAACCAGGGGCCTTGCCCACGCGACGAGGGAGGTCAGTCGTAAGTCCGACTCGTAACGAAGGGAGAGAGGTACAGAATGAATGGTGTCTATGATATACTGAGTTAGAACGAAAGCAGATTAAGAGGAGTGTCAGTAATGAGGCGGGGAGGACGGGTGGGCCGTGTAAAGTAATCGAGTCTTCAAATTGAGCAATTGAAACGAAACTAGAAGGGGGGGTTGGGGGAAAGCGTCCGATGTCGGTCGAGTAGGAGAAGGTCCAGATGGGGCTTCAGGGGGGAGACGGTTGGCGCATTGACGATTTGTCGAGAGAGTGATGCAAGCAGATAAGATTGGCTTGGATCGGTGTCGGGGATGCTCCAAAGTACTCATTCCAAGTCCAGCAGGCGTGCCCACCTTCCATCATGATATGCAAAATGTTGGCCCCATGTTCTCTGCATTCGGGCTTGAGTATCGCCACCGGAGACGCGTGAGTCCCGCGGAGCGAGCACGAGCCGTCGCACTGCATCGGAGATGAGAACAGGGGATTGAAAGAGTCTCGAGATGGAATCTGCCGTATGAGGTGCTGAGGGGCAGCTCATGAAGGGGAATCCGGACTATGCGAGGTGGTGCATGGCTGAGGCAAACAAACTGGCCTGTTGTGAACTAGTTATTGAATAGTACGCGAATATGGTCTAATGAGTCATACCGTTGGGGCTGAATACGTCTTGCGAAGTCACTAGTTCAGCGATGTTCTTATCGCTCTGCAAAGGCGCAAGACTATGCGCAGTTCCGTCGACGTTGTTTCTCGTCCTCGTTGCCATGAAGAAGAAAGCGAAAATACACTTCTAAACATGGACGGCAAATTTCATGCAACACGCGTAGGCGTCGTAGCATAAAAGCTCGGTTTCACGAATGAACACTGAGGATGACTCTCCCCAAGGTTCATTGAGGCCGAGGGTGCAGGTACGTTTCGTCAAGTTCACTAGATCATGCTAGATCTAGCTCAGTAGTGGACCCCTAAAGGTTGTCGAATCTATACCTTTTCTAGCTTAATCCTTGAAGACTCCTGCTGTAATCCTGTTACAACAGACGTGGTTCTAGCCGAGGGTAAGTGCGACCAAAATGGCCTTGTCGAGTTATGGGCGACTTACTCACCTTGCAAACTCTACCCCTCACTTTCGTCTTCCCAGTCTGAGAGCCCTCGACCATCGCAATATGGAAGACATACTAGCAGAGTTCACGTCTCGTGAAGGGAAGACGACTGTCAAGACAAGAGCAAGACAGCCGCGTCAACGATCAAGAAGTGGGAGAGGTTCCAGAGCAGAGAAGAAACGAGCTTCCTGACGCGAAGATTTCAAGACGCTTGACGGCGCGGTGGCTCGTTTGGGCGTCGAGGGGCAAGGCATAGAGGGATCGAAAGAAGAAAATGCCTAGAGAATTTCACGCAGAGGAAAGAGGATGAAAAGGTGTTCCAGATGGACGCTTCCTTCGAGGAGGCCTTTCTGAGGTTTATTTACCTGTGCGTGCGTATCTAGCTACGAAAGTTCTCGAGCTGGTATCTAGTCTATCTCTCAATGAAGAATAGTAAGCGATTTCGGGACGAAACGAGATAGTAGAAGCTACGGATGTCCGGAGGCCGCCGACGCGGTGGAGGGCGAAGCAAAGTCAAAAGGGAATGGACATTGCTACTTGACCGCATGGCAAGGAGGGAGTATGAAGGGCTAACGATCTGTGTCTGTCGGGAATAGGTGGGTTAGAGCGAAACTAAAATACGGGAATCTACGTAGAGATTTGTAGCGGTAACACGGCGAGGGGTGAACCGGTGGTCCAAGTGAAGTGGGTCGAAATTCTTAGATTAAGGGAGTAACACGTAAACGAGGTACGAAAGGGATTGTTAAGCAGGAGTACTCAGCACCGGCCGGGCTGAGACGATTCCGACGAGGTGGAGGTTTGCGCGCTGACGACTTCGTGGCGGGGACGGTGCAAGCAGGTGAAAATGGCTCGGATTGGTGTTATGGGCGCTCCGAAGTGCTCGTTCCGAGTGCAACACCCACCTTACATCAGTTAGGATTCTACGTTGTCTAACAGGGGTCGAGAGAGCCGGCTTAGCATGGCTTGCTTAACAAATCCTTGTGTGCGAGGTGGGAGAGCGCTATCCGGTGGCTGCCAGTGGCCCGCGCTCTTGGGAGCCATATGAGTGGTGTGTACTACGGCTTGGTGAAACGAAGGTACGCGCCTGTAATTGAAGACGTCTTGATTAATTTGCCAAAATCGCAGTCTTATCTTTCGACCAGGTAATGAGTTAGAAGTCACCCCAATCTGCAACCTGTTGAGGGGTGATTGAAAACTACAAATGGTACACTGATGAGCTGCAAGATGAAGAGCACACCAAAGAGCCTAGTGGTGAGGACGAGGACGAGGATGAGGAAGAAGATAACTTGGACGAAGATACACGATGCGGTCAACGACCGGCCCGGGATTGTGGCTCCATTTGGGCTGCGCGACTCTATTGAAGATCCACACGAGAATGATACTAGTAACGATTGGAATGATAGGTTCTCACAGTAATACTATTGACCACCAGCAGTTAGAATTCACCACCGGTTCGAATTCTTGTAATATCTCAGCATCCGCCGCACGGATCGACTTCAGTCTATGCAAGCATCGTGGCGGTCTTTGCGTCCACAGCACACATTCCCACCCACCGCAGCGTGGCCAGCTACGACTGGCAGCATACCACGCCTGCCATCGTGCGCGCCCATCGCACCGATAACTTAGCCATGGCCCATGGAAACTTGAGGAGACGCCCAAAGGCGCAGGCATCTTGCACACTGGCATGATGACATCCGCGGGGTCCTAGACCCCCTCGTCTAGCACCGGTACCGGCACGCAGCCAGCGATGGCCACTGACGGGCCTCTTCCCGCTGTGATTCTATGCTGATTGCACAATGATCACATCGCAGATGATCGGCAGATCCAACGAAACGATGCCAACAGACACAGATTTAGCGATTTCGCCACCGGATCTTCCGGTGGACGAAACCGCAAAAGGAGAAAAATGGCAGACAAAGAGATCCCGCAAGGTAATAGTACTGATATGCTTTGGGTTTTTCCGACACACTGTCTCTGACTAGACCTAGAAGACTCCATGTATCAAGGTATAAGAGGGCCCACGTTGACCGGTTGAACGCAACTGACAGCTGGCTGCGAGTATGAGACAGGAGTCCTATCCCAACTAATCTGCGAGCCTGTAGAGGCGTCATAGGACCTTTTGTGATGAGATGGTTGATTAGGACAGGACACAGATAGCCAAGCTACTATTTAGAAAAACATAGATTCCAGTGGCGGAAAGAACAACATTTGGTCACCGTAGGGGTCAAATTGACCAGCCACGAGTTATTCCCAATTGTCGATAATTTTGACCATTATTTCTACAAAACTCTACTGCACACGCGGCACTTGTCCATGTGGGGAAAGCTAGTCTGAGAAGAGTGCGGGACGTGTGTGTACATAGAATCACCCGTAGCGCTTCTCCACGCCATCACCAAACCAGTCATCGTGTTCACGAGTCTCCTGAGCTGGGGCAGTGTTCACAATAGTAGATTTGCTTTGCGAGTCTGTGTGATGATGCGAATGCGTAAATCAAAGAATTGCCGCACCGGTCCAGCAATAAACGTACAAGCTTCAAAGGCTTCGATGCCATCCTCGCGGCCGATCCCGCTCTCTTTCATGCCACCCCATAGCAAGCTCGGATCATTTTGACGATGGGTATTCACTCACATCAGGCCGGACTGTAACTGCGCTGCGACTTGATGTTCGCGTGACAGATTCTGTGTCCATATGCTGGCGCCGAGCCCGTATTGCGAGTTGTTGGCAAGCTCCACGCCCTCATTCTCGGTCTATAAACGGGTTGTAAGGTCTGTTGAAACTAGACGACCCGGGAGTTCCGCACGTACCCCAGGTTTCTTTAGCACAACGACTGGTGGGATAGGGGAAGTGACACAGGACGGGCAAAGGGAGCGATAGAGAGAAAGCACACGGCTGACATAACGAGAGAACAACCCAACCCGACCACAAACCAACTCCTCCTGGGTGGCGGGACGTACCCCTCCACCGGTCCGAATACTTCCTTCCATAGGGCATGATCTAAGGATACGTCGGTGATCTCCGTCGGCGGATAGAAACTGCCCCGTGAGAAGTTGAATCCATCGAGTGAGCGGTCCTTAAGTGGCTCGCCCGATGAGGACGGTACCTGAACCACGCTTCTCAACTATGTTATGGTGTGCCGACATCACGGAACCCATCAGCTCTTGGGATTCATAGCTGTCCTGCAGGTCAGGCCATCTGGTTATGGATAATCGAACTGTTTTCACGCACGGTCGCCCATCCGCCTTGTAATGCTCTTCCCCTTCTCCAGGAACTGAGTAACAAAAGTATCGTAGATACCAGGCTGCACAAGTAAACGGGTCCCAGATACACATGTCTGCCCCGATGCGACGAAAGAAGCAAAGGCCGCCCTGTTGACGGCTGAAGGAACGTCGACATCGTCGAAAATTACGATTGGGGCCTGATAGGTCATCAGTTGGGGATACGTAGCTGCAACACCTCCCCAGCGTACCTTGCCGCCGAGCTCAGCAGTAAAGCTGCCATATTTCCGCCAATAATGCACCCTAGAGCACGTCCTGTAGCCGTACCTGCCTGTAGATATGTTTACAGCGACGTCAGGTGATTAGGTGATTGATATCCAATCAGTTACCGTAATG
>QLOZ01001622.1:0-61239 GCA_003314065.1 Lactarius sp. MG50 | reverse complement strand
ACAGGGGACTCACACTCTCGTTCGAATGGAGGGCAAGCGCAAGTTCTGAACTTCCACTCGTCTGAGGCAGAATGGGGGACTGCCCTATCCGCGCGGTACCCATATTGACGCGCTCGCAATCGGACGTAGGAGAGGGATAGGTCACGGTGCCATGCTCAGACGCATACCCGTCGCTCCCTGCTCCAGGAGGGCTCGCGCTGCCTTCCCCTGTTCCACCACCCACGTGCAGCCTACTCAACAACTCACTCGTTGATACGCACGACCCACGGCGGCCATTCTCGTCAATCCCCTGACCCTCACTGGTGACGTCCGAAAAGTACGGACCCGCGCTGCTCGCAGTGCTGCTGGCTGACGTGCCTGTGTCGCTGGCCGAACCATAAAGGGAGACAACGGAGCCAGCCGGGCGTCGGTATACGCCATCGTCGAGGGCAAAGGTGTATTCCGAGTCGATGTCCGAGGTAGCCGTAGAGTGCTTGCGCTCGGGAAACTCATAGCCGCTTGTCGGTACGCCAGTTGTAGTAGCCACGGTGGGCGGCAATCCAAACGAGTACCCTGCGTCTGGCGTGACACCAACGCCGAATGGATCGGGGTTGGTCCATGAGACTGCGTCTTGCTGGTGCGCGGGAGCAAACATGTCGCGTTGGTGGTGCTGCTCCTCGAGGGAGATGGCGCTGGTCGGCGTAGGGGGGAAAGAAGACATGGGCATCGCTGGGGCCGATGGGTGGGTGTGAGTGGTATGGAAAATAGCGGGAACTGATGCACGGTGGGCGAGGTTGGGACGGCGCGAGTGGGACTGGAAAGGGTGGAAGCGCGCGGAAAGGTGGGTTTGGGTGCTTTGGACGCCAACGCCACCAGATGACGCGAAGCGGCTGGTGGTGAGGCCGGGCATATCCATACCCTCCGAGATGGAGGCACGCATGTGTGGGGCGGGCGGATGCGGTGGTGATAGACCCGGGGGCGGGCCAGATGGCGGGGGATAGTCAGTGTGCGAGGGGGAGGGGCGGCAGACGGACAAGGCATATGGGTGTTCTGCAAGTGCGCTGGTCGAACGACGATGATGAAGCATGTGAGGAGGCAGAACGGCAGAGGGGAACGAGGGAGACAGGTGATAGTGGTTTTCGTGAGAAGGGTGGGGGTGGTGTTGATCGTGTGAGGGTGTTGATGACATCTCTTGCGGGGGAACGAGGCTGAGAACGGGAAGGGAGCAGCGACGAGGTCCGTAAGCGATAGGGCTCGCATCAGGAGAAGAGTCGATGGGGTGAGGTGATGTAGCGTGGTGTGGCCGCTGATCGAGCGAGTCGGTACTGGGTGATGAATGGAGCTGGGGGGGTTGCCATGAAGCGCCCTGAAGAGGGCGTGGAGACGGCTCGGGCGTCTGAGGCTCTGTCTTAGTGACGGGGGATGCGCTCGATGGAGAAGGAAGCGAGTCAGAAAGAACGTCCGGGGCAACGTCGGACGAGGGAGATACATCTGTTGGGATAGAGGCTACCGGGACGGCGGAGGCGGTGGTGGAGGCGGTGGATGAGGTACCCGAGGGGTCCTTTTTGGAGAAAGCCTTCTTCTCTTTGGCACGCCTATTCTGAAACCAAACCTGTTGTGAAAGGGAAGAGGGGAAGGAATCAGTTTGTTGTTGTTGTCGTTTTTTTTGGCATGAAGAAGGAAGGGAAAAGGAAGAAAGGGAGCATACCTGAACCTCTCTGGGGGACATCTTGAGTTTTTTGGCGAGGTCTTTACGCCTCGGCGCGTTTGGTTTCTTATCGGTAACAAAGACACCCTCGAGTATCTCGAGTTGTGAGGGAGTGGTGCGCTTTCGGGTCTTGATAGTGTTGGGGACGTATGTGTAGAACATCTTTGAGTCTACTTTGGCAGGATCCACGCCGGGTGGAATGAGAGATGGAATATAGGAGCGGTGACTAGTGGAATTTGATTGATCAGCAACTAGCATGAGGGGAGAGAGGAGATGGAGGAGATGAAAAAAGAAGGAACGAGAGGGAAAGAGAAAGAGAGAGGGAGTGTGTTTGAGAGTGTGAGAGCGAGGCGAAGAAATAAAGGGCACCACTTATCAATATACTCTATTATACTTATACTCTAAATACAACTCGAGATCTATCATCATACACCATTCCATGTTATGTTATGTCATGTTATGATCCCATCAAATAAAATTAAAATAATTCCAGACTCACTCTCCCCCTATCATTCCCTCTCCCAACCTATCTCTTACTCTACTACCATCTTTTTCTACACGTCTTTACCCTAGCGCCTTATTCCCGGGCTACCCGCTTTCCCCGCTTCTTCCCCTTCGGTAAAGCGCTGCTGTAACCGTGCCCGATTACTCATACCGTACTGTACTGCTTCTAGCTTCCAATACATAAATAAATATTCAGTATATTTTCTATTTCACACCCCGATCTCCCAATCATCTCCCCTTTATCTCCCCCACGTCCGCTCCTTTCGCTCTTTTCATCCCCGATGTATCATGACATAATTCGGCATACTCTATTCACAAAATCAGGTACCAGTGTGAAGATAACAACCACCGACAACGCGCATATACATGTGTGAAAGCAATCAACAAGCCGAAATCTAGTTTCAGGAAATCTTTGCTATGTGTGAGATTATATATGTAATGGATGAACTGTATGCATGGAGCTATGGATGAGATGAATCAATCGTGTGACACAATGAACAGAATATGTGCGTAGTATGTGTTTCAGCGTTACGATCAATGGAAAACCAATCGTCCGCCGGGATTTGTATATAGTGATGCTCGAGACAAAGTATAATGGGGGGTGCACGAAGCTAACAAAAGTAAACCGGAGGGTGAACCAAAAGGTACCCTCGTTGCGGAGCCGCATCTCTTCGATGCAACGGTCCAGGCACCAACTTGACGCAGCAGCAACCTTCATCATGAGTGCCACCGATGAGTTGAGCGGGCTGACACCCCTGATGATGATGCTGATGGGACGCGAACCGAAGTAAGCAAAGCATACAAGAATGGAACAGTGATGAGAGTCAACGATAGACAACAGGAGTGTGGGGACGCAGCGGCGGTGAGCACAAATAAGACAGCAAAACAGAAAAAAAAGAAGGAACGAACAAAAGCAACTAGGAGAAACACAATAAGGGGGGTGGGGGGTGGGGAGGGGGGTGAAGCAAGTCGCCCCGCGATGAAATCACGGGAAAACGGAATCCAGGTACGATCTGCCAATTCGGGCTGGCGCGGAAGATGGGAACTACGTTGCTTCTGTGCCCATCTACGCTCCGACGTCCATCGCATCTCCAGTGCCCGCGTATGTGGCGGTCACAGCCACCATCGCTGGATCATAGCCCAACACCCCTGCAAGGAAGCCCGTGGGCACGCTTGCCAATGGAGACGCCGCAAATGGCAACTCGCCCGCGTGTTGTGCCTCCTCTAGCAGCCGCTCCATCGCAGCACGCGTCCGTGCTACCACTGGGTGTGCGCACAACTTGCCACTGTCAATCCGCGTCGCCGGGTTAGAACATAACAGTGCAGCAAGTAGGGCCCGCAGCTCGTTTGACGTGTCGGTGGGTAGATCAGCCTGAGAGAGGTCATCTTGTCGTAACCGGTGCCACGGCTCGCCTCTGTTAATTGCGATGACGAGAACGCACAAGAGGGGTCAGGAAATGTTTCAGGGTGATGCTAAACACTTACTCTCCGGGTACCACTATATTCGACGCCGTTTCGAGTACAGTGATTCCTAAGCTGTACAACTCACGGTAAACTCGGGTACGGCTAGTGAAGCAGGGAAGCGAACCTGAACATATCCGCGGCTTTACCATATTGGCCCTGCAATACTTCCGGAGCAAGGTACAACTTGTCACCTTCGCGCTCAAAAGCCGTCCTGTTTACGCGCAAGGACGCCTCCGGACCCGCCGGCGACGTCAACGCCGGGCGAGGCCATAACGAGGCCATTCCGAAATCGCCAATTTTGAGCCGTCCCTCGCGCGTGATGAAGACGTTCGCCGGCTTGAGATCCAGGTGAATGACGCCGGCGTCATGAATAAAGTAAAGACCCTGAAGGGGAGCGCCAAATATCAGCTTTGTTCTAGACATAGATAGCTCGCTTTGTCCTTGACAGCCAAAGGCTACGCTAAGCCAAGAGCCGATCAGGGACAAAGTAGGAGTTTGTTTCCGACGTACGTTGCTCAAGTCAGTGATTATCTTCCAAACCCTCGCCTCGTCCAGCCGGGGAAAAGTGCGTCCGTACTCCCAGAGGAAATGAGCAAAGTTGCCAAACTCGCACAACTCGGTCTGGATGTACAGAGCCTCGTCTTGTTCCCAAGTGTCGATGTATGCCAGAACATTCGGATGTCGCGTGTCTGGCCCGTTTGCCTCGGTATACGTTTTCGACAGATGTTGGAGAATTTCGACCTCTTCGCGTAGCCGTAATCTAAAAAAAGAAACAGTCAGTCACATTGTCAGTGGAAAGTTACTACACGGTACGGCCAGGTACGTTCGGAGAATGAGAATGGACGAAGCGAAGATCATGAGTGACCCTGCGCCGCCAAAGGAAATGAAATTAAGTCAAAAAAAAAAAAAAGGAATGCCGGGTTGATACAATCTGTCCTCCCGCATATGGAATCGAGTTGACAAATGCCATCATCTATGGGAAAAGAGCGGAAACCAGAGCAAATCGAGGGGATGACTCACCTGTGCCGCACCCCCTCGAACCGCTTTGACTTTTTTACCGCCGATATTTCTCCACCAGCGCCGGAGATGTGTGGGTCATTTTGTCGCCGCACCTTCATCACTTTGCCAAATTCGCCGCTGCCTAGTTCACCTATCTCGACAAACTCACGCTCGAATCTGCCTGGTTGCGCGTACGTCTCCAAAGACGAGCCTGACTCGCTCAATGAGTTCCACACGTCATGCGCGCTTTCCCTTCGCAAATGTTGCCCTTGTCCACGAGTTGATTGTGGCATCTGCTGACGCCGTGTGGGCGAGGCAAGCGTAGTCACCGTCGACGCATCTGAGGAACTCGACGCGGTTCGGCTCGACGTGAGGTGGCTCGGGATGCTTGACTTGAGTGGAGAAAGCCGGGGTGGAATTCGCGGGGGTGGAAGCTGCCAGCCTATCATCCATCAGGCATGCATCAACAGATACGCCACACCAACATAAAAGCGGAAGTGAAACGCACGGTGTATGGTCCCTGATGTGCCTGTGGGACTACCTTCCCCGCTTATATTCCCGCTCCCGCTCGCAGTACTTGAGATGGCACCGCTACTGCTCCGGCGCAACAACCATCCTGTACCTGCGGCCTTGGTCACACTGGGCCGTCCAAGACCGAGCCCATTATACGAAACCTTGCGCTCGCTTGCACTTGGTTCAGACCGCCCAAGTTCTTCGTCGCTATCCTCTGCACCCGGTGCACGGCGTCGGCGGGTCTTGGAGAGCAGCGGGAATGCTGCCGGCAGACTCTTGCGCGGTGCTTTTTTGGTCCTCTTTGGTCGACCATTGTCGGCTTGTCCCTTAACGCTCCCGTCTTCATTATCGTCCTCGTCGTCATCGTTACCAAAGTCAAACCCGATTTTAGATGCGACGGCGCTCTGCCATAACCGCGCACCATCAAACGCCATCGCTGTCTTGGTGCGCTTCTGGGGCGTTCCGGGGGGGCGCATCCCCCTTCGATCGCTACTACCCAGATGTGCGTGCTCACCGCGTCGTGCGGCTTGCATGAGCGTGCGCAGGATAAATGCATCGACCGAATTCATGTCTGGTACGCCGAGCGATGAGGCATTTGATGAGGAAGATGTAAAGTGAGGCCAACCAGAGCTTGTGGATGGACCGAAGATCGGCGTGACGAGTTCCTGGTCAGAGCTACCACTCCCAAGCGTGCTCACGCTTGTCGATGCACGTGGCATTGAGAGATTCACAGACTCGGAGCGGCCTAGCGTATACCGATGTCGTGGCGCAGGTGGGACAAAGTCAGGTACGACATGGGGGCCCATACTGTTGCTCTCATCCTCGGAAAGTACGATACCCGAGTCGCGCGGACGATATTTCTTCTCCAGCTTGGATGTTACTGGAGCGAACTTCGAGCGGGGTGATGGTGTACTTTGCGTTACGTTGACAGTGAGAGAGGAAACGACAGGGGTGCTGTCCCACCCGAAACTGGTATCTGGCCCAATATCCCGTGAGTGCACAAGGCTACTGCCGAAAAATAGATCCTCCGCGCTCTTGTCATCCATCGGGTGGATATCTACCTCGACCGGGACAAAATCACTCCCATCCTCATCGGAGATTTCCCCCATTTCAGCCTCGCGCAAGGGTATGAACTCTGATGTAGGGGGAGTAGTAGAGAATGTCCAGCCATTATCACGGCCACTTTCGCCAGTCCCGCAGAAGAGGGACGAATTTGGACCTGCATAGCTATGTCGAGATGCTGTGCTTCGACGTCCAAAAACAGGTGGCGGTCGCACGTGTGCGGGTGTACTGTTCGCTTTCACTGGCGAGTCTAGTGCTATTATTGTGGCGGGCCGAGGACGCGCTGGGGTTGCCGAGGGTTCTGGGCGGCGGGAGATAGCAGGGCCGAAAAAAAGGGTCGCGCTGCTGGGGCTCTCGACACACTTGATGGGAATGCGTAGCTGCGAAATGGACGGCTTTCGTGTGCGTACGGGAGATGTGGCCTCTTCGCGCTTGCCGCGAGACGATGAGGTGGAAACATTGCTGGCATGCATGGCACGTTGTCGAGGTTTGGGGGACGTCATGGGTGAGGAGGATGTGGACGAGGCACACGAGCGTGTGGTGGGGAAGGCAACGCTGGAGGTGGTAGATCTGCGCTTTGGCTTTGCGGCGGCGAGTGTGTGAAGTAGTGACTAGACCACACATTAACACGGAAAAGGAAAAAAAAAAAGGACAGCAGAACAAAAAGGAGATAGACTCACTTGTGAACCGGCACTATCCATTAATTCTTGACTTACAGGCCGACTACGGGCTAGGCGTTTGGTAATGTGGCCACCAGGGGACACGTCGACGGCTTCCTCCTCGGCCAAGATAACATCACTCTCCTCCTTGTCTATCCGCAAGCGAGCAAGAGTGGCCGATTCTGTACGCAAAAGACCCTCTGTCTCACCACTAGAGCGTTTGGTTCGGAATTTTGGTGCGGGAAGAGGTGCAAGACGGCCGAAGGAGCCGTCTCCTGCTGCCTTTGTCACACTAAGCGGAGTCATGCCACGCTTGGGGTAAGGGGCTGTGACGGGTAGCGGCGTCGATTTCCGCTTGACCCCCACTGTACCAGAGGATGCCCGAATTTTATGCGCTGTAGAGTACTTTGTGGCCGGAGAGGACATGGCCGAGGTTTGGATGGATGATGTAGAAGGGGAAAGAGAGGGTGGGGGTGGTGGCATCGTCAATCTCTTGGCTCTGAGGTTGGAGGGTCGTGAAGAAGACTTTGATTGTGGACGGGAGGGGGTTGAACGTGCAGAGAGGAAGAGACCCTCGTCATCATCGATGGGTGTTGAGTGTATGGCAGATTTCCCCTTGTTCAGCGATGACTTTGAAATTTGTGAATCTGCTGCTAAACGTTTCCTGAGAGGGTTGGGGGAGAGAGCGGACGTGCGACCGAACACGTCATCTGCATTCATCGGTTGGGTGTCAAGGTCCGAGTCGGCATCAAAGTCCAAATCAGGGGGTACGAAAGATTTTCTGCGTAAAGGAGAAGGAGTAAGTGTCTGTGAGGTATACTGGTGCAAAGGGCGAGGGGAAGGCATTGTAGGAGGTGTGAGAGAGAGACTGTGATGATGGTGGTGACGATGATATGAGAAAGAAGTTGAAGTTGGAGAGCCTAAAATCATGTCATGTAGAAAAAGTATTTTTGTTTTCTCATTAATTGACGAGATGTATGCGTAGTGCAGTGCCAGCGAGTGAGGAGCTGAAGGTGAGGGGACGTCTCATACCGTGAGAAACCAATCAACAATCTTCACCATGTGATCGCATCTATCACATGATCTCATCATCTCTCTCTATGCCATCCAACACTAGCACTAGTAGTACGGACCCGGATACTATCGCTGGCTCAGGAAGTGTACAAAGTCATCTCTCCGCCTTGAACTCAAAGTCTCGTCACCGTGATCATGCTGCTGTCCTGGCTCGATCCCTCACTTTTGTTGGTGAACCTAGTAATACAAAAGCACAGCCAGTCCTTATGCTCGCCCCATCAAATTTGGAACTTGGCGACTGCTCCTTGTCTTCAATCCGTAACGCTGGCCCGCGTGTCTGGCTAAACTCACACCGTTGGGTACTATCGGTCTACATCATTCTTAGCTTGGTTTTTTTCTCTGCCTCGCTTTCTCGTGGCTACTATGCATTCCGACTCGACAGCCGGCGGTCATCTACAACACACCTACAGACACGGTCGTCATCTGCTCTAAACGCTTTGTCTTCTGCTGCGCGACTAGAGAGACTTGTTGCCCTCCATCCTCCACCGACACATTTCAGTCCATCTACATACCTTCCGGTCATCGACCCACACTCGCATGAGATAACGGCCTGTCTCTGGGCTCCAGAACACAAGCTTGACTGGTTGTCCGCCTGGACAACTGAGTGGCCGGGTAATGCTCCCAATTTCCTTTGTCCATCATCCCCCGTTCATTTCCACATCGTGAATAGGTCTGATCTCTCTCGTTGTGGTGACCCGCAAGCCCCCAGTGTCAACGCGTGCTCTGCCTCGTCCCGGATTGGCACATCTTCACCATCATCCGATCCTCAACGCCTCCCGCCTCACACTACATATGCTCCACCTAGACCCGGCGACCCCGGACGCGCCCAATATTTTCCTCAACCTCGCACGGCTCTTTGCGCCCACACGCGCCGTGCTCCTTGTCCCTGGCACCCCGCCGCAGCCGCCATCGTCCTCCGCCATCTCTTCGTTTTCTATAGCACAAATGCGTGACCCCGTCATCGTGCGAGCAGCAGGGGCAGCGGGACCCAGAACGGGGGTCGCTGCAGACAAGAGACGCCCCACTGGGCTCCCAGCGCTCACACCCGTACTCATCCCGCGCGACCACCCACTGTGGTGTACGGAGCGCTTCGCGTTCGTACCTGCGCCTGTTGCGGAGCGTTCCGCTGACTGGGATGCTTGTCTATGGCAAGTGCAGCTTGAGACATTCGGCACTGCAACTACCGATGGCCCCACTCTCCCGGGGTGGCAATGGGACGTCGAGCCAGACCCTCTCGCGCTCGCTCTTCCATCTGTGTCGGTCACGGTGAGTAATCACCCCTCGCTTTGGGAGTGAACACTGATGAAAAAAAAAAAGGCTGGAATTCGCCGCAGGCTCGACGTCAGGTATCGTGCCGAGACGTGTGTGCTTGCGATCAAACGACTAGAAATACTCAGTGAGGAATGGCACGGCGGGGGTGGCGGACGTTTGGATGCACGTTTGGGACGCAAGAATGCGGAGAGGATTAGTTGGTTACATGAGATGTGCCGGGGAAGGGAATACTTGATTCGGAGTTGACACGCTTTTAAACTCCGTCAAATTGACGCGTCGGTCGGGCGCGTTTCTGAGTCTTGTAGTAGTAATAGTACCGTACTCTCATGATGGTCAGTACAGTTATTCAGTTTTAAGAATGAAAAAGACTCATAGAAAGCCTAGTCTAACCAGACACCCCGTCCTAATAAGCGTCCTAGGTCTCCTGGCCTTCCAGCGAGCTCATCCTCTCCAACTCGTCCACCCTTGCCACGCCGAGATTCATCTTTACCCCCATCCTCACCACCACCTCCCTTCTCGGACACAGACGGGGATAGTGCGGATGATCGCGATGCGGTGAGAGACGTCATTGGCGTGGATGACGAGGACGACGAGGGCGAGGACCTCTTCGGTCCCGGCATCGAAGAGTATGTCCGCCCGTTCCTCCTCTTGGGAAGACCCGCCTGCTCACTGGAGATATCTCAGCGACTATGCGGGAAATGAATTGCTTGACACGTATTCTGAGTCAGGATTGAATGATGAAGAAGTCATCGAGCCCATGTCTGCAGCAGCACGACGCGCGGCGGAGGCCAGGATGCGGCAGCGTGATCGTATGGAGCGCGGAAGCCGCCGCGGCATGCGCGCTGCCAACCGAAGCCATGCACCTACCTTCTTCGATAGTGATGACGCCGGTGCTGATGACGATGACGAATCTGGGCTGCTCTCCGGAACGCGGACCCGCGCCCGTCGGCAGTATGACGAGCGGCGAGACGTCGATGACATGGAAGGGATTGAAGACGTGCGTTCTTTCTTTATTTGGGCCATCACGTAGATCCTCAAATTTTTTTTTTTGCTGACTTTTTGGAACAGGAAGTACCCTTGGAGCAGCTGAGCGACATCAAGGCGAAATCGATCGTCGAATGGATCGCCAACGACCGTGTTCGGCGGTCTATCGTCAAACATTTCCGCCAGTTCCTGATGACCTACGTCGATGATCACGGCGCTTCAGTCTATGGCCAGCGCATCCGCAATCTTGGTGAAAGTGCGTCTTTTCCATAAGCCCAAGAACCTAAGCACGCTGACGCGCTCGTAGACAACTCTGAATCCCTAGAAGTCTCATACCTTCACCTCGCGCTGTCCAAACCCATCCTCGCCTACTTTCTCACCAACTCGCCTGCCGCAATGCTCACCATTTTCGACGAGGTCGCCCTCGCCGCGATTCTCGTGTACTATCCCAACTACGAGCGCATTCACTCCGAAGTTCACGTCCGTATCACTGATCTGCCGCTGGGTTCTTCCCTGCGCGACCTCCGCACAAGCAACTTGAACAACCTTGTCCGTGTGTCTGGCGTCGTAACCAGGCGGACGGGCGTTTTCCCGCAGCTCAAGTACGTCAAATTCGATTGCCGAAAGTGCGGCGCCGTCTTGGGTCCATTCTATCAAGATGCCACGAAAGAGGTGAAAATCAGCTACTGTGCAAATTGCGAGAGTAAAGGCCCGTTCTCCGTCAACTCTGAACAGGTCCGTTCGCGCCAGCGTGTCCATTTTTTCATGGCCGATGGATGCTGACTGTCCTGACAGACGGTCTACCGGAATTACCAAAAGATGACCCTGCAAGAGTCGCCTGGCTCCGTGCCGCCGGGTCGCCTGCCTCGCCATCGCGAAGTTGTCCTATTGTGGGATCTGATCGACTCTGCCAAGCCTGGCGAGGAGATTGTACGTACTTGGCCCTGGGTCCCTTCACCCCTCCACCATATCCCCGCTAATCTGAACAAACAGGAAGTGACAGGCATCTACCGAAACAACTTTGATGCGTCATTGAATGCCAAAAACGGCTTCCCCGTCTTCTCCACCATCATCGAAGCGAACCATATTAACAAAAAGGAGGACCTCTTCGCAGCCTTCCGCCTGACGGAAGAAGATGAGAAGGAGGTTCGGGCCCTCGCGCGGGACGAGCGCATCCGCAAGCGCATCATTAAATCCATTGCGCCATCGATCTACGGCCACGAAGACATCAAGACGGCGATAGCGCTCTCCCTCTTCGGCGGTGTCACCAAGGACGTCAACCGAAAGCTGCGCATCCGGGGTGACATCAACGTGCTCCTGCTGGGCGACCCGGGTACCGCCAAGTCGCAGTTCCTCAAGTACGTCGAGAAGACCGCGCACCGGTCCGTCTTCGCGACGGGCCAGGGTGCGTCTGCTGTTGGCCTGACGGCGAGCGTGCGTAAGGACCCGGTCACGCGAGAGTGGACGCTCGAAGGCGGCGCGCTGGTGCTCGCGGACAAGGGCCACTGCCTGATCGATGAGTTTGACAAGATGAACGATGCGGATCGGACGTCGATACACGAGGCGATGGAACAGCAGACCATCTCGATATCCAAGGCTGGCATCGTCACCACGCTCCAGGCGCGCAGCGCCATCGTCGCCGCGGCGAATCCGATCCGTGGGCGGTACAACCCGACGGTGCCGTTCCAGCAAAACGTCGAGCTCACCGAGCCGATCCTCTCCCGCTTTGACGTGCTCTGCGTCGTAAAGGATACGGTCGACCCCGTGCAGGACGAGCTCCTTGCCCGATTTGTTGTCGACAGCCATCTGCGGAGTCATCCGAAGTTTGACGCAGAGCACGATGAGATGGACGTGGGCACGACACTCGACGCTGAGGTAAATATCTCCACTCATCCTACCCCCTTCTCCCGAGCTAACGCCCTTGCGCTAGCTAATCCCACAAGACCTGCTCCGCAAATACATCATGTACGCGCGCGAAAAGGTCCGCCCAAAGCTATACGATCTGGACTCGGAGAAGCTCTCGCGGCTCTTCGCAGACCTGCGACGCGAATCGGCTGCTACGGGCTCTTTCCCTATCACGGTGCGGCACCTGGAGAGCATGATCCGTATGGCAGAGGCGAGTGCGCGCATGTCCCTTCGCGAGTATGTCCGCGCAGACGATATCGACCTGGCCATCACCGTCGCGGTCGAGAGCTTCGTCAACGCACAAAAGATGTCGATCAAGAAGACACTGCAGCGCGTGCGTGCCCACCCCTTCTCCCCACATGAATTTCTCCTTTTGCCTTTTGAGCTACCCATGACGTTGCTGATCTTACGTATTCCTGGTGCAAATAGGGCTTCCGCAAGTATCTCACCCAGGCGCGCGACCATGAAGAGCTGCTGTCGTTCCTGCTGGGCCAGGTCGTGAAAGAAAAGGCACGCTTCTTCCAACTACAGCGACATCAGCAACCCGAGCTGGTCACCGTGAACGTTTCGGAACTAGACGAACGGGTGCGTAACCGCCTTGCGCCGATACCACCACTACGCCCACGTCGACGCTGATGCTGACTTTGTGAACTTCATTCAGGCCAAGGAACACGAAATCTACGACACGGCGCCATTCTTGCAGTCCCGTCTGTTCACCGCGAACGGCTACGCGCTCAACGGTGATGTCATCGAGAAGCGTTTCAAGCAGCAGAGTTAGATGGTTGTAACGTTGTTCTGGCTAGCTTGTCCAATGTTGTATCAAAGGTTGTTTGCCTTGCACACTGTCAATTACCCCCCGTAGTCTCTCTTTTTGTCCTTCCAAGCCAGGCTGTTGTAAGCTTGAATAAAAGTCTCAAGGCCTTCCGAGCCCAGGCCGCCGCCTGCCCATGGGGACTTCTGATTCAAAGCTTCAAGCCCTTCGAGCTTCAAGAATCACGCCAGCGTCTTCGTGAATTCCTTGCATGTGCTGCGGTATATGGATGTAGACTCTATTAAAAAATGCTAGGGCAGCTGAGTTGGAGCGATCGTGGTAATCATGATAGAGCTCCCGCGGCCTTTGGCCCGGGACGCCGCACGGCGGCCGTAGCATGGCGTTTCATCGATGCAAGCTTTATTTTTGAGGACGACTCCGAGGACTAGATTATACAGTATATATATGTACAGAAGGTCCGTCACCCAGGTTCAAGTTCTTCAGAGCTTCTACACTACTCTCTCTGCTCCTCACTGCAGTGAGTATGACAAACTCGATGGCTCCTCGACCGCTTCTGGGGCTTTACCTACTCTATGAGCTCATCACAATGACCTTCCGCCTTCCGTACTGGCTCGTGCGGAATCTACCCAGGTCGCTCCGAGGAAGGCCCTCGTGGTCACTGCGGAAGGCTGTGCTTGTTGACTTTCAGAGGCGGATGTGTACAATATCAACCAGGTAACATGCTTTCGCTTGCATGCGCTATAGCCATTACTCATCAGACTGGCTTTCAGGTTCTATGGTCTCAAATCTAACGCGGACCACACCATGGTCACTCAAGGGTCTAACGTCAAGTATGTATGGCTGAACCCAATTCCTGCCCTAATGAACAACAAGCTTCGCACATGGGCGGCCGAAGCGAATGTCGTTCCGATGCGTATTCCAGGATATTGGTTCGACGAAGAAGGTGCCAATACACCTATTGGAGCTGCCCCGCGTACCTCTGAAAAAGTCATCTACTCGTTGCATGGTGGCGCATATATTTTTGGCTCCGCAAGTCCGGATGCTATCCATTCTACGCTTGTACACGGTTTGTTGAAACACTGCGAGGGGGTGCAGCGTATCTTCGCGGTAGAGTATCGCCTCTCGCGTGCCGCGCCTGAGGATACCCCAGCGAACGCGTTCCCAGCAGCGCTGCTGGATGCTCTCGCAGGATATACCTACCTCGTCCAGTCAGTCGGGTTTACACCTCAAGATATCATCGTCGAAGGTGATTCTGCCGGAGGTAACCTCGCGCTCGCATTGACGCGCTATCTCGTCGAAAACAATGGTCTTGCGGGCCTCCCGGCACCGCCGGGCGCGTTACTCCTCCTTTCACCAGGGGTCGACATGTCTTACGCGATCCCGCGGCCCGGCTCGCGCGCAGCGGCAAATGCAACTGTGGACTACATTGGAGTCCCCACGCTCAACAACTACACACGGCGCGCGTTTCTTGGCCCGCGCGACCCTCTCGATCCTTATATGTCACCCGGAAGCAATGACCCGCGCATGCCGTCCGTGTCATTTGACGGCTTTCCACGCTCCTTTATTGTTGCAGGAGGCGCAGAACTCTTCATCGACAAGATTGGCGTATTGGTGGAGCGCATGAAGAGTGCGGGTAACAAAGTGACATATTACGAAGCGCCGGACGAAGTTCACGACTATATTCTCTTCTCATGGTCTGAGCCGGAGCGCACAGCTACGTTCCGGGCGATCGCTAAGTGGTTGGAAGACCCTTAAGGTCGATTCTACGTATACTGTAGCTCCACTTTTGAAATTTCTTGCAGCTCGGATTTGCTAGAACTTTAATTTGTCGCTAACACCGTTACCTAACGATAAGGTCTTGGCTTGGACTGTATAATCCCATGGCGTAAGAAAGAGGGCCCTAATTTAAACCTGGGATTCCACCGTACAGTATTGTGCCAATTCATTGTTTTAATGGGGGGGCACAGCATTCAAATAGAAACCTACGATAACATTCACGCTGTCCCGTGTTCAATCAGTCGCTTGCGCGTTCACTGATAATGTTGAACATGTCTGATAATTGGGGGCAGGATAAAGTTATGCAGACACGCATATAAAAGATGGGCATAACATACACTCGAACATCGCGGCGTTAGAGCTGCCTCACCGGGTGCTATGTGGGAGTTATTGGGATTCCTCTGCAACTTCCAATGTTTGTAACTGCTCTCTGGTATTACTTCCGAAAGCCGAAGATGCGTGTTCGTCGCATCAAATGATGACATGAGTGGAATTACGAACGCCAGTGTGCGGGTATATGTTGTCTGAACGCTTCCTTCGCTCAGCCTGTTGCAGCCCATCGATAAGTGTGGGGACGAGGCGCACCTCCGGTGGGCCTGTCAGAGTCTGTATCTATCCCAACCCTGCCTGCATGCTCCCCGCGCTGCTTCTGGAGATTGCATTATTTGCACGAGCGCACGCAGCGCGGGAAGGTATTCAAGACGAGGGACATGTGTGGGGCTCCACGATGTTCCATCAGCGACTGGTTTGGGGGGAGCACCAGGACAGCGCAGAATCCGATAGAAGTCACGCGCTGATACCTACCTCTGCCGTTGCTTCACAGTTGTCGACGAGGTCCGAGGGCCGGTGACGGAGAGTGCGCCCTGCAGCGAGTCGAGGGCCGGGAGATGGTTTAACCTCCGGTAGCGCGGGCTTATCAAGGAGAAGGTTCGTTACGCAACTATCTTATCGCGATACGTACCGTACTGATGAAGATGTTGATGATGGAGATGCCGAGTGACACCATCCCATCCGAGTCGCCCCGCTGTTGTGCACGAGGTGCTCGAAACGGCGGAGGAAGAGGGAAACCACGTGCTGCAAGTGTCGACGATGTGGAATCGCTCCTCCTTCGCTATTCACATGACAGCTGGAGACTGAGCCTGATGCTTAGGAGGTGCGGGTGGATGGAGTAGACAGACGCTGGGGAAGCGATGAGTGAGCCGGTTACTCAATAACCTCCGGCCCGGGTGGCGCTCCATTTACAGTAATCCGCGTTCTCCGTTACCACGCGCTCCCTCAGGCTTGCTCTCGTCCTGGGGAATCAACCCTATACGCCTTCTGGGATACTCGGACTCGGATTGCACAAACTGTCTTGATATCAGCTGTTCCATCAGTGGTCACTGTTACTCGCTCGGATCTGGTATGATCTCTTGGTGCTCACGCAAACAACGTACTCCGCGGACTCCTCATGCTATGCCGAATATATCGCACTGCACGAAGCCTCACACGAGGCAATATTCTTACGACAACTGTTAGATGACTCCATTTCCAAACCCCTAGTAATCGCCGCCGCGGATAGATACTTCACAATCACTACAGTACTGAACTCTGCATTCCCAGTCCTTTGTACGGCTGCCTTGCCGCTGGCTAAGCAATAACACTTGCTCTTTACTTCAAGTTACACACCTCCCTTCGTCACCATCACTGTCACCATCAATCATCAGACCCCCTCCCTCTTGTCTCGCTTCTCGCCCCCCTTTCTCCACGTCTTCTTGATGCTAGTGGCCACGACACTCACAGGAAACGCGGCATGTGATGGAACTGCTCACCGAGGACCCTTGTAACTTATCCGGAATCTGCGGCCTCATCACAGTACCATTTTATTGGGTTATAAATAAACGAAGGGTGCGGAAAAGCGTGAATGAGCAATCCTAGGCTGTCGAACGATCCAACCCCTGGCCATACCACCAGATGAGCATTTACGCGAAGTTGATCCTGAAGCCGCAAGGTCGGTAGACCAATACCTTACCAGCGCCCTCATCACAACATCCCACTTAGAACATCAATAAAGAAGTATAATTGTAGATTCGCCGTCAGTTGAGTCACGTACGTGCACTGCTTCTACAGGGCCTCGAGCTGACCTATATATTGTGTAGGCCCGGGCCTTTGCATGAGTGCATCCAACCTCTCTCTATCGACGTAACATCACCAAGATGGTCAACTGGAATGATCCTTTCGTCCTCCTTAAAGACTATCGTGCGTTTCCTGGTCATCGTATTAGCCTGATGTCGTCCTGACAATCATATAGTCGCTATGATCAAGCTCGATCATGCCATTGCTGGTATCTACATGTGCGCTCACTCTTGTACCCAGGAAAGCGAATATCGATGTCGACTAACAACGTCAGTTGGGAAACCGTGTTTACTGCGGGGTTTGAGCTGGACATCCTAAGAGGAAAACGACCCTACAGATGGACGATATTGGTAAGTTGTCGTAACTATGGACTTATTACCACTACTCAAATCAAAGTAGTTATACCTCGGGACCCGCTACTGTGGTTTACTTGTCTTCATCCTAGCTCTTATTGGTGAGGATGGTGGCAAATTTTCTTGTCGGGTGAGACTTGCGTGTTCCTGGATTTAGAGGTTATCGTTAACTTGCACCTTGTCGCAGCCATTTCTGGACGCGAACTCTGTAAGAGTGTCTTGCCCAATCACCTATTTTCTACTTTTGTTGAATGGGACGTTAACCTCCGCAGGTATTTATATCCGCCAGTTGGGCATTTGCCACTCTTATCATCGTTCTCCGCGTGCAAGTCATCCCTGCGACTCTTACCATTTTACCGTCTTCATCATGTCATTTTTCTTCCAGAATCGCAATATGGGATCGCCAACGAATTGTCTCATTTCTTTCTGTTTGTGTATGGTTAGCTGGCGTTGCAACCTTGATATACAGTACGTTTTGTATCCCAACTGTGTACTTCATGTTCTCATTTCCCGTACTTGTGTCTGCGAAGCTTTGACCACGGTACGGCAATTTTGCGCGGCTGCCTCCCTTAAAAGTTTCTGGACTCACGCGCACATAATAAAGGTAAAAGCGTCCCATAATTCAAACCAGGACACGTGCACCCTCGTGGGTTTCCACAAGTCCCTGCCTGCTGCTGTCATCGCTCTAGTGGTCGACACAGTGCTCCTCATGAGCATGCTAATTGGACTCTTGCGGTATGCGCACAAGAGTTCAACCGGTATATTGTATCTCCTTTACCAACAGGTGATGCCCTGCCTTCTCTCTTTCACCAGTTGCTGATGTCCTTCAAGTGTATCATATGGATAGCCCTGGCGGGTATTGCGGAAGTGCCAGCTGTAGTGGGTGTATTTCTGTCTCTTGGTAATACTGTGTTGACTTTTTTCAGGTCTTCCTAATTCTCAATTTGAATGGTGCGTCTGGAATTCACACATGCAAGAATCAATCTGAACATTCTCTCTGCCCTGATAGACGCATGGAATGAAGTATGATTCACCATTCTATTGTTCCTATCCATCAGCGACTGATGCAACTGTCATCCCAGATGTTCGTTCACTCAGCGGGTAAGCGACTTCAAAACTTCATCGAAAGGGTACCTAGCTTAAGGAATCTTGTGCTCTCCTTGCAGTCGCAATTATGTTCGTCTTGAATTTCCCTTCCTTGCAGCCAATAGTAACGATTTGTCCCTAGATCCCTCGGCGCAGCTCGCATGTATCGTTCTTTATGCCAACACGGATCCCTCACCGGATATATGTACGTCTAGCTGGTCCCTACAATGACCCCAGAGTTGTTCCTCAACTGACATTTTAAAGGACATCTGAGCTGCCCTATTTCTCGCAAGGGAGACCCATCTCCGATGCGCAGTATAGAGCAGGCAATGTCCATAGCTCGATCCACTTTGTGGCCGCCACAGAGTCAAACAGTACTGGGTTGACTTCTGAGGCACCAGGTTTCGCTCCGAAAGATCCTGTACAGTTGAGGTTCGCTCCAGGCGCATCGAACCCCCGAAATGAGGTCCGATACAAGTCGGAGACTGCTTAGTTCATTGAGATGGAGATCACCACGGTCCCCACCTTTTTCTTGTTCAGGCCCAGAAGCGCCGCTAAAACGTCAGTGGAGAGGAACCGTTCGTCAGCCTGGCTCACTGAATTGATGTGAGAATTATAGTTACCCTCTTCCCTTCCGGCCTGTCTACCCATAACATAATTTTTGTGCCCCCAAATTGTAGAATTTCTATTGTAGTCCCGTTGGCCCCACTCCACCCAACTCAAATTCTTCAGCACATCAGCAAATTGCGGAAACGGCCTCACGCACTCGTCATGTTAGATGAGTTTGTGTTGCCACTACCTTATTGTCGGTCATAACCTCGATCGATACTCCGTTGTGCTGTCGAGCTTAAGTGCTTCTATCAAGCTAGGTGATTGGATGACCCTTAAGGTCGATTCTACGTATACTATAGCTCCACTTTGAAATTCGTTGCAGCTCGGATTTGCTAGAACTTTGTCGCTATTAATAACACCGCTACCTAATGATAAAGTCTTGGCTTAAACTGTATACAGTAGTTCCATGGCGTAGGAAAGAGGGTCTTGATTTAAACCTGAGATTCCACCGCCACGGTATCGTACCAATTCATTGTTTCAGGGAGGCCACAGCACTCAAATGGAAATCTACAATAACATTCACGCTGTTCCCTGTGTTCAATCAGTCGCTTGCGCGTTCACCGATAATGAAGGCGGGATAAAAGTTACGCAGACACGCATATAAAAGATGGGCATAACATACACTCGAACATCGTGGCGTTAAAGCTGCCTCACCGGATGCTATGTGGGAGCTATTGGGATTCCTCTGCAACTTCTAATGTTTGCAACTGCTCTCTGGTATTACTTCCGGAGTCGAAGATGCGCGTTTGTCGCACCAAATGAGTTTACATGTCATCACGAGTGGAATTACGGACACCAGGGTGCGGGTGAGAGTATACGTTGTCTGAACGGCGCTTCCTTCGCTCAGCCTGTTGCAGCCCATCGATAAGTGTGCGGACGAGACGTACCTCCGGTGGGACTGTCGGAGTCTGTGTCTATCTCAACCTGCCTGCATGCTCCCCGCGCTGCTTCTGAAGATTGCATATTTGCACGAGTGCCGCGGGAAAATATTCAGGACGAGGAACGTGTCACGTGTGTGGCGACTGCATGATCATGAGCACCCGACCATTCAACTCTGCGCAAACGGGCTCCACGATATTCCATCAGCGACGGGTTTGGGGAGAAGCATCAGGACAGTGCAGAGTCCGATAGACCTCTGCCATTGCTTCACAATTGTCGACGAGGCCCTCGGGCTGGTGGACGGAGAGTGCGCCCTGCAGCATGTCGATGGCCGGGAGAGGGTTTAACCTCCGGTAGCGCGGGCTTATTAAGGTTCGTTGCGCAACGGTCGCCCATCTTATCACGATACGTACCGTATTGATGAAGATGTTGATGATGGTACATGCACAGATGCCGACCGACGCCATACGAGTCGCCCCACTGTTATGCACGAGGCGCTCGAAACGGCGGAGGAGGGCAACCACGCACTGCAGGGTGTCGATGACGTGGAATCCCTTCTTCGCTACTCACATGAGGAGCGCTGCAGTTGGAGACTGGGCCTGATGCTTAGGGGGTGCGGGTGGATAGAGTAGACAGACGCAGCGGAAGCCGCACTCGGATTACGCAAATTGTGTTGACACCAGCCGTTCCATCGGTGGTCACTGTTACTCGCTCGGATCTAGTATGATCTCTTGGTGCTCACACAAACAACGCACTTCGCGAACTCCTCATGCTATGCCGAATATATCGCGCGAAGCCTCACGGGGCAATTTCCTACTACGACAACTGTCAGACGAACTCCATTTCCAAACCCTCGGTTATCGCGCCCGCGGATAGATACCGTATACAGTAATGTACATTCACAATCCTTTGTACGGCTGCCTTGCCGCTGGCTAAGCAATAGCACTTGCTCTTCACTTCAAGTTACACCTCCCTCCATCACCATCACTGTCACCATCACCATCAAACCCTCTCCCTCTTGACTCGCTTCTCGCCCCCCTTTCTCCACGTCTTCTTGATGCTAGTGGCCACGACACTCAGGAAATGCGGCATGTGATGGAACTGCGCCCTTGTAAATAACTTGTCCGGAATCTGCAGCCTCATCACAGTACCCTTTTATTGTGTTGTAAATAAGCGAAGGGTGCGGGAAAGCGTGAATGAGCAACCCTAGGCTGTCGAACAATCCAACCCCTGGCCATACCACCAGATGAGCATTTACGCGAAGTTGATCCTGAAGCCGCAAGGTCGGTACTAGTAGACCAATACCTTACCAACGCCCTCATCACAACATCCCACTTAGAACATCAATAAAGAAGTCAGCCGCACTTCTTAACTATAATTATATATTCGCGCCGTCAGTCGAGTCACGTATGTGCACTGCTTCTACAGGGCCTCGAGCAGACCTATATATATTGTGCAGGCCCGGGCCTTTGCATGAGTGCATTTAACCACTCTATCGACATAACATCACCAAGATGGTCAACTGGAATGACCCCTTCGTCCTCTTGAAAGACTATCGTGCGTTTTCTGGTCATCGTACTGGCCTGATGTCGTCCCGACAATCATATAGTCGCTATGATCAAGCTCGATCATGCCATTGCTGGTATCTACATGTGCGCTCACTCTCGTACCCAGGAAAGCGAATATCGATGTCGACTAACAACGTCAGTTGGGAGACTGTGTTTACTGCAGGGTTTGAGCTGGACGTCCTAAGAGGAAAACGACCCTACAGATGGACAATATGGGTAAGTTACCGTAACTAGTATGGATTTGTCACCACCGCCCAAATCGAAGTAGCTATACCTCGGGACCCGCTACTCTGGTCTACTTATCTTCATCCTAGCCCTCATTGGTGAGGACAGTGGCAAGGTTTCCTGTCAGGTGAGACTTGCATCATGATGTTCCTGGATTTAGAGGAGGTTATTGTTAACTTGCGGGCCGCACCTTGTCTCAGCCATATGTGGACGCGAACACTGTGAGAGTGTCCTGCTCAATCACCTATTGTTGAATGGGACGTTAACTTCCCCAGGTATTGATATCCGCCAGTTGGACATTCGCCTCTCTTATCATCGTTCTCCGCGTGCAAGTCATCCCTGCGACTCTTACCATTTTACTGTCTTCATCTTGTTATTTTTCTTCCAGAATCGCAATATGGAATCGCCAACGAATTGTCTCATTTCTTTCTGTTTGTGTATGGTTAGCTGGCACTGCAACCTTATTACATAGTACGTTTTGTATCCCAAACTGTGTATCCCATGTTCTCATTTCCCATACTTGTGTCTGTGAAGGTTTGGCCACGGTACGGCATTTTTGCGCGACTCCTCCCTCCCTTTAGAGTTTCTGTACTCACACGTACACAATAAAAGGTGAAAGGGTTGCATAACCCAGGTCAGGACACGTGCACCGTCTTGGGTCTCCACAGGTCCCTGTCTGCTGCTGTCACCGTTCTAGTGGCCGACATAGTGCTCCTCATAAGCATGCTGATCGGACTCTTGCGGCATGCGCACAGGAGTTCAACTGGTATATGGTGTCTCCTTTACCAACAGGTGATGCTTTGTCTTCTCTCTTCCACTGGTTGCTGATGTTCTTCAAGTGTATCATCTGGATAGCCTTGACGTGTGTTGCAGAGGTGCCAGCTGTAGTGGGTGTATTTCTATCTCTTGGTAATCCTGTGGTAAACGTTTTCAGGTCTTCCTAATTCTCAATTTGAATGGTGCGTCTGGAATTCATACGTGCAAGAATCAAGCTGAACGTTCTCTCTGCCCTGATAGACGCATGGAATGAAGTATGATTCATCATCCTATTGTTTCCTTTCATCAGTGACTGATATGGCTGTCATTTCAGATGTTCGTTCACTCAACGGGTAAGCGATTTCAAAACTTTATCGAAAGGCCACCTAGCTTAAGGAATCTTGTGCTCTCCTTGCAGTCGCAATTTTGTTCGTCTTTAGTTTCCCTTCCTTGCAGTCAATAGATACTAATTATTTCCCTCTAGGTCCCTTGGCGCAGCTCGCTTGTATCGTTCTCTATGCCAACACGGGTCCCTCACCGAATATATGTACGTCCAACTGGTCCCTACAATGATCCCAGAGTTGTTCCTCAACTGACATTTTAAAGGACATCTGAGCTGCCCCACTTCTCTCCAGGGAGACCTATCTCCAATGCGCAGTATAGAGTAGGCAATGTCCATAGCTCGGTCCATTTTGTAGCCGCCACAGAGTCAAACAGTACTGGGTCGGCTTCTGAGGCACCAGGTTCAATTCCGAAAGATCCTGTACAGTTGAGGTTCACTCCAGGCGCATCGAACCACCGGCATGAGGACATGGAGGACAAGGTCGGATACGAGTTGGAGACTGTTGGGATGGAGATCACCACGGTTCCCCATCCTTTTCTTGTTCAGACCCAGAAGCGCCACTAAAACATCCAGGTGGGGAGGAACCGTTCGTCTGCCTGACTTACTGAATAGTCCGAATCGATGTGAGAATTATCGTTACCCTCTTCCCTTTCGGCTCGTCTACCCATAACATAACTTGTTCGTGTGCCCTCAAATTGTAGAATTTTTATTGTAGTCTCATTGGCCTCACTACACCCGACTCAAATTCTTCAGCACATCAGCAAATCGCGGAAACAACCTCACGCACTCGCCACATTAGATGGGTTTGTGTTGCCACTACGTCATCACTTCGATCGATACTCCGTTATGCCGTCGAACTTAGGTGCTTCTGTCAGGCTTAGGAACGCTCAGGTTCAGCCCTGTGCTACTCAAGAAACGTGGGGCGGAGGGGGTAATACAAGTAGACCCTCTGCACTGCAAGGTACTCCGTCGTAAGCAAACATCAGTCACAAACCGAGCCACTAGCATGGGGGTCATAAGCTATCAAAAACGTATCTGTCATTCTTAGTAGGCTTTGCAAGACGTCTTGCCGCAATGACACGTCCTCGGACGCCGCTTGCCTCTGATAGGATTGTTTCCATCACAACTACAACAAAGTACAGGGTATGATAAAGAGAGCGAACTTGCATCACGCAGGGAAATGGCGATGTCACGGTGCATAAATAAAAGAGTAACAGCTACCGATCATATGGAAAGGGCACGACGGGTCAAAGGAAGAATTCAGCGGGTCAAGGGATGAATACATATTGGCAACAGGCCACAACAAAAAGGCAAGCTGCATCAACCAGGACTCTCATTTCACGAGGTCCTCATTTTTGTGCGGGGACGACGAGCCGGAACCTTCCCCCACGGCCCCCGCCTCGGCCTCCACGAGTCCGCCAGCGTTGTAATCGCCAAGATAGAAGTACACCGCGGGAAGCGCAACAAGCAGGGCGCCAACTATATTTCCGAGGTAAGACGCGATAAAGGACCTGCAGGGGAAACGAGTGAGATGGGTCGAGCACAAGTCAAGAAGCGTGGCGTGTGACGGACTTGCGAATGTACTCGGCGGTGGTCAACTGCAGGACGAAGAAAACAGTCAGCGCATGCCCACGAGTGGCATGAAGAGGGACACTCACCTTTGCGTGAAAGAGAATCCCGAGAGGAATAAAAAACATGTTGGCTACGACTATATTTACATGGGCGGCTTTAGCTCGGCGAACCAGCGCTTCGTGGTGGAGACTGATTTACCGTGATCAAATCCGCACGTGACAAATATCTACGAGTTCGCCAGGTGAGATAAGATGAGGCCAGAAACAAAGAAGGTCGGGAGACGCGCCCAGATAGGTATCCACAAGGCATATATCTATAGTTGCGGGAATGTGAGTCCCCTTGGGAACGCTATGTTGTAGGTTAAAATATCACACCTTCGATATGGTATCTCGTGCTCCTTCCGCTTGCTAAAAGAAGAGAGTTAGCGGGTGAGTATGGGTACTAGGGGGTCCAAGAGGAGGCTGCTTACCCACACGGCGATGCAAACAAGCCAGTTGCAGCCGATACCGCGCAGGAAGATCTGGTACCATAGTGGGGTGACCGCCTTTTTGCTAAAAGGGGAGGCAGGCCTCAATAACGTAACGCGTTTAGGCGATTTGGCCGCGGCTCACACAGCAAAGGAGGTCACAAATTGATTGTAGGGGGCCGTAGAAATGATCCCGGTGTCTGAGGGAAGTAGGCACAGGGTCAGCTGCCAGCAGCTAGGTAGTGACCAGTCTTGTGGTAACCCGATGGATGGTGATGTGCTCACATTTCACAAGAATAGCTGCAAAGAAGAGGCTGCCAGCAAGGTTGCCAAAAGTGACTGTAGCGTTGTTTGTGAGATCAACCTGCTGATCGTATGCAAGCCTGAAGCGTGACTGGGAAAGAGGCTTACCAACTAACCAGTTCAGAGGGAGACTCCACCACGGAACTGCTCGTTTCAGGACTCCCATGGTGAAAACCTACATACCAAGTCGAACCAGGCACCTCTTCATCACCAGAGTCCTCTTCACCATAGCAGATGTACATACCATCATATTGCTCGTCAAGAGCTCTTGCCCTTGCAGCACGATCCTAGCTTTCCGGTTGGATGCAGTGGCCCCAATGGGAAGAGGAGGATGACGCACATCGCGAGTCCGACGGGGAAAATAAAGCCGGCGAGGACTTTCACGATGCCGGGGTCGGAAGCTGTCAGCCCAGGGGAGCCACCTTGGAGGACCTCCGCAAGCAGACCGCCAAAGGAAAGCATTGCACCAGCGAGGAACTGGGACCAGGCATCACCACGATCAAAACGACACGGAAAACGTGAGGGCGACGTAACGACGCGAGATCACGCACCGCCTTGAAGAAGATCATGTCGATCCGCGTGTTGTGCTTACGCACGGCCGCCTCGACCATTGCTATCGCCACCTCTGCAGGCTTGAGTGTGCTGGGAGTGTAGGCAGGAGGGTAGGGCGCCGTCATTGCTGAGGCTGGCTGGCTGGCTGGCTGGCTAGTGGGAAGATGGTTTGTTGGAAAGGGAAGGAGCGACGGAAGCATCAGAAAAGGGTGGGAAGGAATCCTTTATATTTGCAACGAACATGCCCCGTTCCTGTCAAGGCCTACTGTAGTAAAGTGAAGATCCAAGACAGTGATTGGACGATAAACGAACGAATCTGAACACCAGCTTGCACCGTCAATCAGAGCGTAGAGACTAACCACCCTTGATGCTAGAGAGTATTGGAAACTGCAGGTAGTAGGGTGAGGTATCTCAGTCCGAGTCGCGGGTATTTTTATCTGAGCGCGAACCAGTTCATACGAGGCGCAGCCCGACCACGTCATAGCGTGTTGCGTAACACAGTGTAATAGAGTAGTGTCGGGGTCTCTATCTCTAGGAAGAGAAGAATGTACTTAGACGCCCGCTTATCATTGAGAGCACGTGCACTGTTATGGTGGAGCAAGCCACTGCCAGTGCGCCACATTGCGCACCTGCCCTACTTGGTCTAGTCTAGTGACCATATTAACACCCGTTATCACTACACCATCACCCAGCCACAGGGTAACTCAGGTTCATGTTCAAATCCGAGTTCGCTGGACTGAGTACCAAGTTACAGAATGTACGGTGGCCGCCTTCTATACTTCGGTGGTGCTATTCACCACAGAAAGGGCTCCAAGATACGCGACTTCACCTGTTAGTGTGCGGCTCGGCTCGCAGACGCGTGTAGATGCCTCATGCTAGTCATCCGCGACAATCACAGGAACAACAACAGCGGCCCCCTGTGCCTCTACTGCTGCATCTACAGCTCCTCGGTCGGGAGGAATCTTAACGAGGAAGAGGAAGAAGAGCGAGAGTAACACTACGATGATGAGGACGTAGAATATTGCCTCTGGGAACGTGGCGACGGTCTTGATGTACACAACACCAAATAGTAATGGGCCTACGATCTGGCTCCTGTGCACCATTCATTTTTCTCCTTTAGCGTCCCTCGAAGAAATGTGTGTGGGGACGCACCCGAGAGCCTGGATAACGCTCATCGCGCCAAACAACCGTCCCGCCTCGGATGGCGCCCCGCCGCGGCGCGTGTAAAGTTCCAGAGAGAGACTGTTCATCGTGGGCGAGTAACCCGCGGCAAGCGCGCCGAGTGCGCTGGCGATGATGAACGTGACCGCGTCTTTCGAGATGGCAATGAGTAAAAAACACATCGCATGCAGCACAAGCGAAAACTTCGCGAGGCCAAGGTCTACAGTCGGCGTGTGCGCGTGGACGTGATCGTGGGAGGGTGTTGAAGGTAATGAAGAGGATCGCGCATCAAGAGGCTCATCAGGTAAAGTTGTGAGCTGAACAGGCCTTTTGTGCGCAAAGAAGCGTAGAATAGCTGTGCAGGGCAGGGAATCAGCGCCATAGGGCGTGCACATGGGAAGAAATCAGCCAACCGGGCAGTCCGAACGCCAAGAAGAGGGCTCGAGTGATTCCCGTGATGCTTATGTAGTACCCGACCTAATTAATGGTTTAGAATCGGTAGATCGGATCCCAAGGGGCACGCGTACGATCTCTCCGGTCCAGTTGAACTTGCCGGCGGCATATTGAAACCAGTATTGCATGCCGCCAAGTACCAATGAATCAGGCGCGTACGAGAGCGCCAACCATGTCAGAGACCAATCCTTCTTGAGCGCTTTTTGGGGCGTCACGCTTTCCTCCTTATGCGCGACAGGACCCAGTACCGCGAGGGGGGAAAGGAAGCCGAAGATCCAGTTAGACCAGTGACCCCTGCTTTCTGCGCGCTTCGCACGCTGCGCGAAATCCATCTGCGCTGGTAGAAGGGACTCAGGGATGATGAACCACAAGAAGAGGGTGTTGATGGTGTGCAGGCCAAGCGCGATGTAGAATATGATATGGGGATTGCCGGATAGACGTTCAACGAGTCCGCCCAAACTTGGCCCCAACGCCATACCTGTGAAAATTAGCCCAAGAAATCTCGAGAATATTTGGGATCTGTGAAGCTCGTTGTCGAGCCATGTCCATTGAGCAAGGGTAGAAATGCGGACCTCATAGCAGGAGCGGTGCAGTCTGCGAGATATGCATGGAGTGCCGCAATAGCGGTAGAACGTCCTGCTCAGGGACACAATGGGACTTAAACACCGTTCGATCGGGAAGAAACGTACCGCCAATAAGCCCCTCAAACGCGGAAGCGTAAATGAGGAGCCGATAACCGCCAGGAACGTGTTCAGGCGCTACTGCTAGAGATACGAGCGCCGCATCTGCCAAGAGTAAAGCAGTGGTGTTGAGGCTAAGAAATAGCACGCGGCCGTATCGATCCGAGAACTAAGGGTCCCTGTTAATGGGTACGTGGTAGCTAGGGAAGTAATGGGAGCACGCACAGACCCCCAGAAGGCCGCTGTCAAGCAACTTAGAAGGCCTTGCACAGTCGCCATGACTAATACGGGTTTCGTAAGACATAAGGCGAAGGGCTAGGCGGGGATAGATGGAACAGACTAGTGAGAAGCTTTGCGACTTCTGCTTGAACGAGGGGGTCTGCGGCACACGGTACGGGTCGAGTCGAAACCACAGACCATGTGTTTGGTTCTGCGCCGCCGTTTTTTGGGTCCCATTGACCGGCGTCGAAATCCTTGCACACGAGATCGGTGTAGAGCTGCAAGCGCGGCGCAATCAGGGCGGAAAAGGCAAGCATGCTGAGTGGACTCAGGACGATAAACCTGTCCATGGTCATGAAAGCTGTCATACCTGATGTGGACTCAGGACTCACCACATGGTCGAAGGGCGCTGCCACCATGGACGTGCATCACGCTCGCGACGTTGGGCCTCGAGTGCTACTTTGTC
The DNA here is from genome assembly GCA_003314065.1 of Lactarius sp. MG50. Taxonomy (NCBI): domain Eukaryota; kingdom Fungi; phylum Basidiomycota; class Agaricomycetes; order Russulales; family Russulaceae; genus Lactarius; species Lactarius sp. MG50. The sequence goes on along the minus strand of QLOZ01001622.1, from coordinate 32,762 downwards.
GATTTCCACTCCGCCAATTTCGTACGTGATTGGGTCTGGTGATTCGTCAACTGGTGTGTGCGTATGGGAGTGTACGAACTCGTGAAGGAGTTCTGCGGCTTCATCGTCAACTTGGCCCTCGGGGAAGAGGGTGCTGACGGTAGGATATGGGGACTGGGTGCCAGCAGGACGGAGGTGATGGTGAGACCTGGAAGGAGATGGAGAGGTAGTTGACATTGTACTAGTAGAAAGAGAGGAATGAGGGGTGAATTATCCGTCAGCAGTCTCGGGCTAGCCATGGCGTGGCGGCATGGCTTGCTTTCATACTTGCCTTCACACTAACGTCATGGTGATAACGCGTTCAGGGCGGCATCACGGTCACGGGCCGCCCGGCGCGCAGCCATACCTCCCTCATCGATGACAAAGCAACGTGATTATGGCTAAGACTATAGGCAAAAGGGTTGCGATGGTAATGGATAAGCTACGATCAATTAGTTCTTCTCAAGTCAGACGTACATCGAAAACGATGGAGAAAAGCCAGTAATATACAACTTCATGAAGGTGAAGGTTTGAGTAATCGCGCGACAGAGACAAACAACAGCCGAGGTATCTAGATGCGCATGCGCATATAAAGAGCGAAAGAAAAACATTCGAAGCTTGCAGTCCATAACTTGCGATGACGTTAATGGAAAGTCGGTTCTTCATGGTTTACGAGGGACATTCTTGAGAAATCAGCGTATGTGGCGCCCCACCCTGTCGTGTTCCTCCGTCCTGCCGCCACCATGAAGCCGCGTCGTGCCTGGAACATACAGTGCCCCGCGATTATGCGCGCTACGTTCCTTACGGCGTTGATGTGTCGGAGCGGGAAATGGCTCGGGTTGGCCAACCTGTAGACCACTCGAGTAGAAAATTTTGGGCCGCCAAGATTCGCGTTCGTCCATGATTGCAGAATTTTTGAACTTTTCCACGAGCGCTTCCTTCCCTCTAAGTAATAGATAATCAGCGCTGGTACGACAAGGGGAAGGGAAGGGGGAACACGCACTGATAGTTGGCATAGGACATTTGAAGGACTTTCTCGCTAGCATACATGTTCCTACATGTCCATTGGCGAGGTAATTCTTACGAATAAGACTAGATACTCACCACTTGATGCCGAGCCGCGCCTTCGCAAAGCGAAGGAGATCGTCGACTGTAATGAAATTCACAAACGCGTACCCAACGTTGCACCCTGAGTCTCCGTGAGCCACGTCGCTTGAGGGCACAGGGTGCGCGTACCATTTTTAAAGTCCATCCTCAAATAGAAGAAATCGATGCGCCTCGCACAGACGCGCTCGATAAAGGTCATTAAGTCCTTGTCGGTCATCTTGTTTGGGATATTCTTGATCATCACCGTCGTGCGCATGTCTTGCCCATTTTCGATCCTCGCGATGTTCAGGTTATTGTCCATCAGTTGTTCCCCGGGCTCATGCAAAAGCGGCGCGCGGTACTTCATATGGCTCTGCGTTTCCTGGGACGACACGCGTGATGAAGGCAAATGCGAATGCGGGAGGCCGATCCGCCGAGTGGTGTGTCCATGTGCCGGCCTAGGTAGAATGTATTCAGGAGTATATGTGCTAGGACTAGCAGGAATGAAGGATTGTGTGTATGGATGCACGTCGCATGTCCCAATGTGCCCATGTCCACAGGCAGCTTCCTGCGCCCCTTGCAAATGGACATAGGATTTCAGATGGTGATGGTCGAGCGTAGTGCAGCTTGCCTGGTTGTCCACAATACGTTGACTTGCATCGAAGCTTTGGCTGCGTCGACGCTCACCCCCTCGGTCGATAAACTCCGGTCCCCAATCCGGGGGTGCAGTGATCCGCCGGCGGAGGTCCTCGGCAAGTCGTGTACTCGCCAAAGAAAACGCCTTGACACCGTCCCCTGCTTCAGCACTGGCGCTACGCGGTCTAGAGAAACGTGAAGGGGGGGGTTCCTCCGGTATCGAAGACTCAGCACTCGGAAAAGGGATAACATTTTGCAAATTGAGGCCGAGTGCTTGGGTCGGTGGTGGTGCTGTTGACGAGACAGAAAGATGCGATGGTGACAGCAGTTTGGTAGTGTAGAGTGTGAATTGGGTGCCCAAGACATGCGCCCTGTCGTGTAAATCTTGGAACGCGGCTTGCGTCTCGCGTACGTCATAATATTCTACATAGAACCACTTTAGAAGCCAGAATTAGTGCTGTATATCACTCAGATGGCAATGATATACGTAGACTCGCCTGTCCATCTCCCGAACGAGGGTACCATTCGCGGAACGCTAGTAATGTACCAAAGCGGTCGAGAATGGAGCGGACTGTGGATGGCTGGGTGGAGTGATCCCTGATCTGGATCAGAAAGGCCGCTTCTTCCTCAATTTCCGTGACAGGGGAAGGATTGCCCGTGAGCTGACAAACATGAGGGTCAGGGATGAAGCACCAACAGGATCAAAGTCGCACGAACATCTCTTGCCTCAGCAACGGAGATGAAACCAGAATGAAGTTGGATTGCGTGTTGAATACCGCCAATGACCATGTGTGCCTTACCCGAGCGGACTGCACGACAGGCGGTCTCTGCGTGGCGTAAATCGTGAAATGCAAGGATGACAATGCCCAGACTCTGCAGATGACCAGTCCAGATGCCTTTGGATGCACCATATGGCGCAAAAGCATTCTTGATTCCCTCATTTGTGACCGACTTGGGGACATTACTGATCTGAGGCAAGGTTAAGGACGTGCATATATAGTATGAATGCGACCCCACTGACCAGGAGGAAGCGGCTTGGCGAAGTATCAGGGCACATGTGACGAGAAAACGGAGATTTAGAGTGTGGTTGCTGGCTCTGCGTCAATTGGGGATAGGGACAGTCAGGTGGTGTAATGTCGCCGACTAGGTCATCTGCATCGGAAGTGGGCAGGCACTTCTGGACAAGATATTTTGATTTCCGCCGCCAAAGGGCGGCACTTGTGGTATCGAGATCAGTTGGGGTGGCAGGAAGGCCGCCTTGGCTTGCGCTATCGTTAAGGGAGGACGGTGTGAGGGGGGGAGTAAGCGGCTGCAGAGGCCTCTGCGGAGACGTGCACGGGCTATGTAACGGAGACGTTTGATGAGTCTTTGAGGGTGCGAGGTCTAGAGGGCCCAGATGAGGGTGGTTTGATGCTGGAGTCGTGATAGAAGATGCTAGTGGAGAATCGGGCGCTTGATGAACATGACTGCGTGCATGGACACTGTACAGGACTACTCGTGGGGGCTGGATTCACGGATATGAAGGGGACATACGTACCACAAGTTGGGGAGAGAAGGGGAGGGATGCAGACGTTGAGCAGCGCGGCCAGATGACTGATTTGAAACGGATAGAAAGTAGGTGAATATGGCGGCAAAGGGAGAGAGAGGTGAGAACTAACGTTTCCAAAGCCGCGCATCTGGAGAGGGAGATGAAATGAAATGTCGAAGGGTAAGAAGGATACGGGAAGGAAAGAAAAAAAAGAGAAGTGAGGGATGAGGGGGAGGAGGAGGGTTATATAACTGGAGCCAAGGGAGACGACAGGCCCAGAACGGAAAAGGAAGCGCAGGTGAGACGGGCGCGCGTGGAGGGGGGAAATCTCTTGCGCTGATCTTGTATGGAAGATTCGTACCGTCACCTCCTTCATTAGCCCTAGTGTCTTGGCCAATCGCTCGGTCGTCTTGACGCACGTCCCTTCATCCCCTCAATTCACTAAATAAAATAAATTCACGTCAGCACAATTCTGCACACTACAGTACACAGCGACTTTGACCGCACCTCATATTGCCAAATACAGCCCTCCCCATCCACTGCCCTCATAGCCTCATTCCCGTGAACCTTGTCTTCCCGCATGACATGACACCTAAAATCCCCAGTTCTCGTTAGTCACCCACTTCATCTTAGATACAAAGGGCCCTACTGAAAACCATTGTCATGTCAAATGACAACCCCCATTCCCTCCTAGGACCGAGATCCCTGCCACACGGGCTCTGCGCCGCTTCGGGTGAATATGGAAGCTGCCAATGAATATCCATTTCTGGTTCACATTCGCACAGCACTACATCAGGACCTCCCGTGCCACTATCGTCATTACCTACAAGGCTACCGTGTCTGGCCTTTTGTTTTCAACATGATGTTGAGGTGGCCGTGGCAACGACGGGGGGAGGGGGCAATGACAATCGATGGTGCGAGGATACAGCCACAAAAAAAATCGGCTACACGGACCACCGCGGCGACGCCAACAAGTCGGCGCTGCCGGCATGCCGAATTTTTACCCATTTCCAGCGAATACTGCACCGCCCGTCACGGAGCTGTTAGATCCAGAGCCAAGACGCAGATTACGCTCCGACACTCCGCTCTCCGAGTCCAAATCACATCGCCATCCGTTTCCCTCTGTCCGCTTGTCTATCTATCGCTCCGTACGGCCTCCGAAGCTACACCGGTTGCGCACTAAGTCACATTGTTCGTGCCTGTGCAGGTCACGCATCTCCGACCGCGAATTCCCGGCGACAGCTGCCGTCACGCGAACCCTCACTCTTTCCTTTTCCAGGTCGTCCCTCTCAGCAACCTTCCTCTACTCGGATATGCACTTGCCAAATTCGACCTCGACTGCTTCAGTTGTTGACATTTTTCATTCCTCTGCCATCCCGGGGGATATGTGCCCCACCCGGGTGGTGTCTCCTAGCCTATGTTCCTCCTCTAGAGGAGATAGGCTAAACAAGTGCAGCTTTCCCCCCTCAGATCTCCGATTCTCATCAATGGCAGTGCGCTTCCGCTTTGTATACAGTTCTTGCAAGAGGCAAGATCTGATTAATGAAATTCTGAAATCGTGAATCTCCTACTGGCCTCGGCTAACAATTCATGTATCTGCTCTAGAGATCGGCGAAAATTGCAATGAAGGACCGTATCGCGTTCACCTCCGGACTTTGCACTTTCGCCGTGCTGTACTTCGGTTCGGTGGCATGCTATCAGCTGTGTTATGGGCGTCGGGCGTCAACTCGGGCCGCTCACCGAGTCCCACGCGCGAAGTCTAACTACCAGCGGCGCGCCCAGGATCTCTATTGGCTATATGCATACCCACGCACTTATCTATAAAACTTGTATTAAGCCCCAGTCAGAGAGATGCTTCACAGCGGGACTGTAATGCTATGCGCTAGAATCACGTTCTGCGAGCAGCGGGGTCCATGCCTTCATTCTGAAGATCCGGGGCGTATTCTAGCAGGGAGATGCTTTGGCTCAGCAGTCTTTCCCATAACACTGGCTACTCTTAATACACACCCATATTTGGGTAATGGAACAAAGTGAACAACGACAGAATGTGCATGATCTGCGCCGCTAACGCAAGATTGTATGGTTGAACGCTCGGACACATACACAATGATGGCGGAAGCACCGCTTTCTTTTGTTCAACAACATACGTTGGCCCTAGGCAGATCGCAGATATTAGTATACCGTGTGAAGTCGAAGATGATCTGGAGGCGTGAACTATCTAGACTATGCTGTGCGGGCATCATTATCTTGCTGAACAATATGTAGCACTGGTCCCCAACAGGGGCGAGATCGGGTATGGACTACCGATACGTTGATTCGATGATGGGAGGGGTCTATTCCATCTCATACGGGGGTTCGAGCGTAAGGATGGAGATAGGGTGCAAATCCTGAGCGTTTTCGTGCTGATAGACCTGAGACATGTCGTAGAGATAACTAACCCTTTGGCGACCATGAGATAAAACCTGCAGAACAGGCATAAGGATGCGGCGGTACTTTATATGTCGTCACACTTGGAGGTTCAAAAAAGGAGAGCCCTGGGGTGGAAAGGTCTAGTCCGTTGGAGAGAGGGGTTGCGCCCCTAAGGACTCGTCGATGGGTTCAACCGAGGTTACTCTACGCACGATCCGCTATATGTACTACTTGTCCCGTGACTTCCTCATCATGTGACCTCGGACCTCCCTATTCCACCGTGTACCTCAAAGTTCCCATCGTAAGGATAGCAGTTGGGCAACGCGCACTGGTAGGCTTCGTATGACCGTGCGTCGTTGAACAACGCTCTCGGGGGCGGGAAAGGATGCGCACTTCTAAGGCACGACCAACGAGCCGACCTTGCCGGGAAAAATAGAGTCAAGCAACACTTGACAATAAAAGCCAGATCACGTACGTCATACATTAGAATGTACTATTATCGTGCCCAACCAAAGAGAAGATCACAGGGTCGTGCTTTGTTATGGACACTGGGAACTGGTGTGGGTTCGAACGACCTGTATCGGCAGATCACAACACGAAGACTTTAATAACGATTTTACTTACGTGTAGACGTCTCAAAATCATGGACAAACGACGATCCCGCTGATAAACCCTAGGTGCTCGTCGGTCTGAAGGTAGTGTCAACGTCGTGGGAAGAAGCAGGCGCTGAGGAAGCCCTTGATTTGTTTGACATTTGACACGCAAATGGGTGCTGCTTCCCACCATCACGCATTCATTAGTCCTGGCTACATTGGCCGTGGGTTTTTCATTTTTCGTCGCCGTGGATCACTGCGTATGCTGACCTGGCCAATTAGTTTCGGCGCTTGATAGTGTACTGTTGGTAGTCAATCACAAATTTGTAGATGCACGATGCACCTGGAGAGTGTAACTGAAATTTATTGACGACGATGAATCGGTTTTGGCCCAGGGTTGTTGCAAATGCAGATTCTTATGCGATTGGGAGCGCTGTTTCTGTCAATGCTATTCGAGGGAATTCGCGGTCCACGGAGAACCCCCCTTAGTTCGGTCATTCTTGCAACCCCTGTGGCTGGCCTCCCATGTTGTTGGGCTACTTATAACTCGATGACAAGTGAATTTCGAGTGAATGTTGGGGAGCTTGTCGGATAAAATTGAGTCAAGGGCCCCAACATTGTGTTTACCGAATAAGTTTCCTCGATATGATGGCGGTAAGGCGATTTCCTTGCTGTACTGATAACTGCATTGCTCAACCCAAAGGCCACCGCGTAAGCCGTATTCTCACTCTCAGCTCCGTTCAATTCGGACCTGTTCTCACATCTTCTTACAGTTTTTGTGGAATCCCTTCACTGTGACACCAGGGTGGTGTATTCACGCAGCTGAGATATGCTTATGACTGCTGGGCCAATCGTGTCTGTCTGTCAAGCCGCCCGTTTCCGGTGGTTTGCGTGCCCTTCCCTTCCTTTGCGCTCTTCCCTTCCTTTGTGAGTTGTACACGCCAACGTATTTCGGCAATCAGAATGCATCCCTCCGTTGAAGAGCCTACGTGGTCGCTACAACCCATCCTCCTAAGGTCACGATGGTTCATCAGTTCCGTCGCCATCCACTCAAGTTGTTGTACCTCACTTTTGAGCTTACCACCACATTGTTGTTCCGTCTACCATTCTGGGTACTCAGTAATGTCCCAAGAACCCTGCGACCACGACAGTCCTGGTCACTGAAAAAGTCGGTTCTGATCAGGGTGCTGGACCGTCTGAATGTTGTACAGGGAAGGTAGGGTTGTTGGGAAGCTCTTGTCTGAATAAAGTGATATATTTTGTACAGGACGGACTCGTTGCAATTCTTCGGTGATCACTTGACAGTGACAGAAGGTCCAGACGTGAAGCATGTCTGGGTCGAACCCACACCCGAACTATTAAACGCAGAAATTATCAGCTGGGCTAAAGTCGCAAACGTTGTGCCCAGCACCATTCCTGGGTACTGGATAGACAAAGATGACATGAACACGGACATAGGAGCGGCACCAAGGCCAGGCGAGAAGGTCATCTACTCACTGCACGGGGGTGCTTTTATCCGACTTTCGGCGAGTCCCCACGATATCGCAGCGAACATCGGACGAGGGTTGCTTGAACACTGCGAGGATGTCCGTCGTGTATTCGCGCTCGAGTATAGGCTGTCCAAGCATACACCTGACGAGCCCGCGCACCCATTCCCTGCAGCACTACTCGACGCATTGGCCGGCTACGTCTATCTGACAAAGACGGTTGGCTTCTCTCCGGAAAACATCATTATTGAAGGTGATTCTGCCGGAGGGAATCTGGCCCTCGCCCTCGTGCGTTATCTAGTGGAGAACACGAGCATCGTCGTAGGATTGCCTGCGCCACCCGGCGCGTTGTTGCTGCTCTCGCCGTGGGTCGACCCAAGCGATACAGCGGTACCGCCGGGCTCGCGCGCGAACGCAAACATGGCGTCTGATTATATTGGTCCACCGGAGGGCCCAGTTGCCTTGTATGCGAGGCGGGCGTTTCTCGGACCACTTGCGCACGTATCTAATGGACGCTTCAACCGATATGTGGCTCCTGGGTGCGCTGATGCGCGCATGCCACATGTACCGTTTGAAGGGTTTCCGCGTACAATGATTGTAGCTGGAGAGGCGGAGATGTTGGTGGACCAGATTAACACGTTGGTAGGGCGCATGAAGCGTGATTTGGGGGATAAAGTGAATTATTACGAGGCAGGGGACGCAGTTCACGACTTTATACTTTTCCCATTCTGTGAACCTGAGCGGACGATAGCACTGACTGCGATTGCTAGTTGGCTCGAGAAATAGAATTTTTACTTGTAATTTCCTTTTTGGTCTCATAGGCTTTTTTCAACACTCCACTCCACTCTCCTCCTCTAGTGACTCTCTTCCATGTTTGCTTGAATCCCGTTTCTTCATTCAATTTCTCGTTTTACTTCTTTATCATGGAGCCAGCGATTTCCAAGAATGATGAAGAGAAAGCACGTCATGACAGGCGCTCTCAGCTAAAGTCTCTGAACGCGCAGAGTGGAGGTACGCCTCAGGACGAATGGTTTCGGGAAAGATAACAGACTCCCTTGTTGATCTTTTCCCGAATTTTCAAGACTTGAGCAAGGCCTTGGACTCTTCTCTTAAGCGACACACGGCCCTAATCAAGCGTATACGCCAGTCGATTGGTCTCGACAATCGTGATCAGATACTCAAAGACTTTGAGACCCTCACACTAGAAAAGTATATCGAGGAAATCGCAGGGGCAGTACCCGAAGGCATTGCGCGATGCAAACTCGAAAAAGATGTGTGGAGCGCTACTGAGGTGCGTCACCCCCACGGATACAGAGGTTCATACCCCGTCCTAATGCGTATATATGCACGCCCTAGGTCATCTCGGCCCTCCATCGGCGTTTTCCCACCAGGTTTACACCCGCACTGGTCACCGCTCTCGGTAGCGCGCTTGCGCCATCGAACAGGGCTGCGCTCGCCACGATGGCGCCTGAACAACGGGAGAAAGAAGAGACAGCCCGTGTCACGCGGCAGCGGCCGATCCTACGCGTCTGCGCAGAACTTGCACTAGTCGGTGTGATCCGCGACTCTCCTACACGCAGTGGCGGGGAGTGGATCTTGAAGGCCCTGCGAGACCTAGTACGCTTCTCTCGCTATGGGAATCCACCGTGCTCGGTCTGATGCCTGACAGCTGTCCAATGATCCCTCTCTATCGTCTTTACCCCTCCTCACGACATTCCTCAAATCATACGCACGTCCTTTCCTCGGTGTCGTGCCGCCTGCCACCTTGAAGCAACTATCAGCCACGACAGAGTCCGGCATGCTTGACTTCGATATGAGCGACGCAGCTGAGACGGCGTTTCCGCCACTTGGCATGGAAGCAGAAGAAGATGAGCTCGTTGAGAAGGATATCCGCGACCGATTCAAGAAGATGTGCGAAGGATATTTCGAGAATGTAGCAAAGAAGCTCATCATAGAACACAGGGTATGTGGAACCATTTTGTGTGCATGAGGTTTGTGGTGACCTAATGGCCCTGTAGAGGCTGCAAGAGCAAGATCGCCGGAACCACGAAGCATATATACGTTCAGGGGAGATTTTTGAAGACCGCCAACAAGCATACGAGAAGATGACGAAGAGCTATGAGAAATTGCTTGCGAGTTCCCAGACGTGCGTTCTCTGCACTTAGATATTTCACAACCAACCTTAGTTGACCGGTGACCAGGTTATCCGAGTTGTTAATTCTTCCTATGCCTGCACTTCCAACGTCTTCGTCAACGGGGAACTCTATCCAGATTGGCACCAATACGGGCGTTCTTCTCTCTGACGATGCCGAAGAGGCTGCATTTGCTGCTCTGGGAGGCAAGTGGGAAGACGAGGAAGAACGCAGGTTTTTCGAAGACATCCAGGACCTGCGGGAGATTGTACCAAAAAGTATTCTTGGAATCGAGGACAGTGTTAAGGGATTTGATGAGAATGATGCCGAGGCCAAGAAGAATGCGGAGGACGAGGTGAGGAGGCTAGAGGAAGAGCTTGCGGGGCTCGAAGCTTCGGGTGGCGTGCCGCATATGAATGGTAAGGCAGACTCGCAGGAGCAGGCCGCAGAGGACGAGGACGACGGGTAAGGCACTCCTTCGCTAACTTCGTTAGCGCCGGCGCCGTTAGCTGACATCCTGCGGCAGTGCCCCCACCCCAACTCATTCTACTCCAAAGGAGGGTTCACGGCCAAACACCCCAACAATTGCCCCACAAGGTCCCTCGCAACTCCTCACAGCCCTGCTTGCGCGCCTACCGGACTGCACGAATCGCACCCTTATTGACCAGGCCGCAGTCGAGTTCGCTTTCCTCAACTCCAAAGCTGCACGCAAACGGTTGGTGAAGGTGAGTGCGACTCTAGGCTGTCACAGCGTACATGTTGAGGTAAAGTTCGTTAGTTCCTCACACAGGTTCCGAAAACGAGAACGGACTTACTACCGCATTACTCTCGGCTCGTGGCTACCCTGAACAAGTATATGGCCGACGTAGGCCACGAGCTCGTCGCTGCGGTAGGTCCATACGGCACGTATGCGCTCTACGCTCATAATCTTTACAGTTGGACGAAGAGTTCAGGTACTTGCAGAGGAAGAAGAACGTTGTAGTGGAACTTGCAGAAGTAAGGCTCAAGGTATGGTGATCCACTTCAACATTGTGGTCCGCCCGCTAACAAAGTGCAGAATGTCACTTTCTTATCGAATCTTACCAAATTTAGAGTCGTTCCGCCGCATATTATTCTTCACATGTTCAAAGTCTGCATAGACGATTTTTCGGGTACGAATGTCGACAATCTTGCCCTCCTATTAGAGGGTTGCGGCCGCTTCCTGCTTAGGAACGACGAGACGAAGCAGCGATTTGGAACTATGGCAAGTCGAGAAGTTGGATGAGCTGTGGCACCACTAACTCTGCCGTCATGTAGGTGGAGTTGATGAAGCGCAAGCAGAAGCTTCTACATCTCGATCAACGTCAAATTATGTTACTTGAGAACGCCTATTATCAGGTGAGTGGAGTGCATGGAACCAACCCGTATTAGGGTGTTTATTGTCGTTCAGGCCAATCCTCCTGAGCGTGCACCCCGCCAAGAGAAAGAACGTACTCGCATCGAACGCTTCATTCGGCACCTCATGTACGATGTTCTCACCAAGCGTACTATCGACAAAGTTCTCAAGCTCCTACGCAAACTTGATTGGGACGATTCGCACACGCGCCGCGTGCTACACAAAGTTTTCACTAAGCCTCATAAACTGCGTTATGGGAATATCGCTCTACTTGCGATGCTCACGTATGATCTGCAGCGGTACCACCCTGAATTCTCGATCGCCGTGATAGATCAGGTAATGGAAGATATCCGGCGCGGACTTGAACAGAATGTATATAGTGCGAACCAGCGAAGGGTTGCAGCTGTGAAGTATATGGGCGAGCTATACATCTATCGTCTGATCAGTTCTGGCCTTATTTTTGATACCTTCTGGGCACTCGTCACATTCGGGCACCGTAAGTAGCATCCGTGCGGAGCGTCACCAGGAGACTAACGTAGATGCATATTCTTATTTCAGCCAAGGGCCATCCTTTGCCGCAATTCCCTTGCCCAGTTGACATGCCAGATGACTTCTTCCGCGTCCGGCTCGTATGCGTGTTACTCGACACGTGTGGCATGTGCTTTGATCGTGGGTCGCAGAAGCGAAAGCTGGACAACTTTTTAGTTTTCTTCCAGGTTTGTTTCATCTCGATCTATTGTCGAATTTGTGGATGATTAAATTACCTTAGTACTATCTCCTGTGCAAAGAACCGATGCCAATGGACGTGGATTTTATGGTCACGGACTCGCTGGAAGCCATTAGGCCAAAGGTGGTGCTGCTGAAGAAAATCGAAGATGCGGCAATTGCAGTTGATGAGATGTTTTCCTCTACCATCCAGGGCCCCGGCTGTATGTTTCTTTGTCCCCAACTGCCCGACGTGACCTCATAGCTACTTAGCTGGCGCTGGCGAAGGCAGTGGTGAAGATAGTGGTGACGAGGCTGAACGCCCTACCAAAGAGGAGGAAGATGACGAAGATGAGGACGATCTCGGAATTGTCAATTCTCCGGTGGGTTTATTTCATCCCAACCGGCGCATCCTTCTTACGCCCTTCCCAGTTCGATGAGCGAGGCCCTTCTCCCGAACCAACGCTCGTCGTGACGTCATCCCAGGAAGCTCTCGGCCCTAATGAGGAAGAAGATGCCGATTTCGCGAAAGAGCTTGCAAGGCTAGTCACAGACACGTCAGCTGAGTCGCGCAAAGTCGATCGGCGCACCGCGCAGACACTGTGGGAGTCTGCTGTCTTACCACCGGGAATGCGTAAACGGCACGAAGAAGGCGACAGCTCGATAGAGAACGCAATTCCTGGGGTTATGAACTTTACGATGCTCACAAAACGCGGGAACAGGCAGCAGGTACGGCAGCTGGCGATTCCTTCGGAATCCGCACTAGCCGTCCAGACGCGTTCGGCGCAAGAACAGGATAAGGTTGAACAACAACATTTGAAGCGCCTAGTACTTGATTACGAACAACGCGAAGAGGCCGAAGAGATCAAAGGTGGGTTCGACTCATCGAATTTCCGAGTCAAACTGGAACAGTTGTTTAGCCCTTGAAACGAAGAGCCGACCTATCAAGATTCGCCTCGCAGGATAACCTCTACGCGCGCCCTGCAAAGACGCCACAATGCTAGCGCTCATTGCTCCTCATTTCCTGGTTGACGCATCGTTCTCGCACAGCTGTCGGGCTGCAGAACACCGGAACTTGCCGGCGCCCCGCCACAGAGGCTGACGCCGCAGACCGACCGACCTGACATGGTTCTACCACTTCTTGCGTATGCATGACTGTTTTTGATGCTGGCTGAGATGTGGGCCTCAGAAAAGCTGTGCAATGGGTCTGCGACTTTCAGCTGGACAATATGCTGCGAGCGGGACTCGGAGGCTTTGTGCCCATGTAGTTAGTCTCCCTGTTATCTTGTTACTTCTACTCTCATCGACCGAAATGACCGAAACGTTTTGTGTTTTATTTACGGTAGGAAGTGAGCCCCTGAGGTACTGTAGTGCTATTAGGCTTCCAGCTGGAATCTGGAATTGGGATATTGGTCGGTTCGGGAGAACCCGACTGGTCTCATATTCACTGAATCGTGTGTGAGCAGACTGTCCACTAGTCGGAGACTCCGTTGCTGACACTACCAGGATTGAGAAGATACACACCCCTGGATGGGGTAGCCGCTACGCTACCGTCACTATATAACTTGATCGGAGAGTCAGACCTTCCTCGGTATGGACTTTCCTCGGTATGAGGCCGGGGCCCAGGTGTGTCTGTACCGTTGGAACTAATAATGAGGGCAATGACTCGGATGCGAGCCTGGTTGGTTGACGAACAGGTCGCCTTGTACAGAACCCACCTCACCCTCCGAGCCCAAAATGCCGCAGTGTCGTGCGCTGGAATGGACCACGCTGACAACTCGACGACTACGTAGTCAACCCGGCACCTTCAAATATTCGACCAACTTGTCTAGTCACGAAGTCGTAGCCCATTGCTAGTACTGTCGCGCCCGCGTCTCGCGTCACCTTCTATCCTACACTTATTCGTAATCGCCTCTCCCATCCAGTGAACTATGAAAAAAGATGTAATGTGGTGCCATTTATACACCCAAGATCAAGTCGAAGGAATATCTAATCCACACACAATTTCGGCGCCTACAATATACTGCGGCCACGCTCGCCAACTTATACAACGGTGCACCTCATTATCTCCTAACATATTTGATCGCCAAAGCGTTTTTGTCATTCCACTTGGACTCAGAGAGCTCAAAGAGAGTAGGGCTACCTATACCGCTCGAGCGCAAGGCCATCACTGGAATCATGTCATATAGTCTGACGATAAGTTGCAGACCCATGGCCGAGCTTCTCCGGGGCCCATATCACAAGCAGCATTCAGAAGACGTGGCAGAACTATCTGATGATCAGTTTTATGTGATGTCTACTTCTCTGGAGGTGTGCAGTATCAAACATGATCTGTGAAGTCGTCAGTTTGTGAAGGTTTCGTACGTGGGAAAAGAATGGATGGAGCCCACGAACAATGTCGAAGTTGGTGGAATTCACTCACACTCATGATAAAAAGGCCGACAACACGGGGAGGGAAGCGAACAGACGGAAAAGCGAAGCAGAATGCAGCGCAGGGACAACAAGTGAGGGAGAAAATAGAGAAGGCTGTTGAGACAACGGCCATGTTGAAGGAAGAATAGATTGAAGTCATCTAGGAGATGACGTAGGAGGGGCAATAACCATTCCAGTGCAGTGTTTAACTTGTCGAACTTAAAGATATCAGCATATGCTCCCAGGATGGCTACGGAGGATGGAACGTTTGTATCTGGCGAGTCTAGGCAGTAGGAAGGATAACTCAGTACAATACCTCAGATCCACAGATCGTCAAGCCTCGGCCCTCGATCCTTGGCAAGCGGGTTAAGATCAAACATCTCTTCAGCCTTCTCATCCCGATCAGAGTCGAGTGACATTATGTTCATCGCAGAGAGTGTTTGGCAGCGGTGGGAACGTTGATTGTACTGTAGCCCATCATACTGAAAGCCTATGAAAGGCCGGTGACGGAAGAAGCCGAGGGCTTATGAAACGCGCCTCGGTCGCGCTTTGTTCACGCCCTTTAGGGATGTGAACATCTTATTGCTGCCACTTCTCATTGTGTCGATCTTTGGTGGACCTACTGGTCTGATGCTCACATCAGACGACGAATATGGCTTTGATGACCTTGTGCTTGATGACCGCGCTCTCGCTGTCCTCGACGCGACCGAAAGAAGCCTTACCGCCTCCCATACGCCAACGTCTCGTCCGAGGTCTTCACCTGAACAGCAACCTTCCAAGCGGCTGAAGACAGACCATGGGTGGGTACCGCTTCATGGACGGCAGCCCCGGGAGAGGTCACCGAGCGCGAAGGGTCCATCAAGGTCGAGGTTTTCCCTAGAAGACACAGACCTTCCGGAGATAACCATTAGTAACGGCTTCTACAGTGGACCAGGTCGATTTTTCCTCGGAAGCCAGCAGTCAGAGCCTCCGGAAAGTCCAAGGCCACACCACGACAGTCACGAATCTGTGGACAGTGCAGTTTCAGATATCATTTTGTCGTCTACTCCAACGGAACGACAGATTCATGTTCCTGGAAGAAATGTTGTCGCGCCACCTAACAACCGCAAGTCGAGAATGGTTCCCCCTGTGCAACCCAGTCTAGCTCCGCGATTTAGTGGAGCAAGAGACATATCGACCAACGTTGTGCCTAGTCCAGGTAGCCCTTCCGCTGATCACCCCAACCCTGCTTTGGACTCTTCCCGTGCCACTCTCAACATGTCTCTCCCTCGTACTTCGTCATTTAACCATGCGATGCGAGCGGCGCTACGTAATGCCATGTCGGGGGTTGACAGTCCGCCGCTTCGACGCTCGTCTTCGGTTACGTCGTTGGATTCACCTCAATTGTTGTCTGCAATGCCCCGAACGTACTCACGAAGGCTTGAACCAGCTCAAACGCAGGCCATGACTAATTCGAGGCTTGAACCCCCATCTCATGTCCAATGTCGCGGGCAATCCCTGCCACCGCTGCAGCATTTACACCCACCTCGACCTCCCTCGTTGCATGAGGCGACTGGACCACAGCTGGAAATAGTATCTCAGGCACCGATGCAGTGCCGACCCACTCCGAGGGACCGCAATCCTTCGCCAACTGGGGACATGTGTGGTTTTCGGGATGAACTCGAGTCTCTGAAGTCTCAAGTGGAAGAGGTGCGTTCCATACACACAGTCGTCCTCCTTTCGCTAATCTTTCTCTTATAGCTCAAAAGGCACAACACGGAACAGCAGCGATGCCTTGATCAAGCTGTCTCCGAAAAACGCGCCAAGATAGGCGAAGTCGAAATTTTGCGCGTTAATTTGCAGAAGGTACAATCCATTGCTCGGAATGGACTCGTGCAACTAATGGTATGTGTAGGCAGTTGCAGCGCATGGCGAAGAGGCGGCAAAGCTACGAGCGGCGAAGGAGAATTTGGCAGCCGCTCAGGTTGTAGCACAGAAAAAGCAAGACGCCGAGCTTGAGCGTCTACGTACGCAACTAATATTTAAGCAGCACGAGTTGGAGGCCTCTCGTATGGCTGCACTTCGAGCTCCAGCGTCTTCTCAAGCAACGGTCTCTTCCCAGATGCACCGTCCGGATGCTCTAGCAACACCCAGTCGCCACCATGCTGTTGCTCAAAGCACGTCTCCTCTGCAGCCAGTGGCACCAGCACCACCTCCTTCGAAGACGCATCCACCACTGCCAGGGTTCGTTAACACTTTTGCCATGCCACCTCCGCAGAAGGGCAAAGGAAAGGCTCGTACTTCGCTGTTCGAAAAGAGCCAAGGAACACGTGAGCGGGACTGGGACCCACCACCATCATCACCGTCCAGGGTTTACGTGCACATGGAAGTCGATAAGGACGAAGTCGGTGGGCAGGCTGGTGTCACTACCTATTCAGGGGTAGATTTCCACATGGAGCTAGTGGATGATGACAGGACGTCGGGGCCTATCGCTGGTTCTTCGAGATTCACTAAACCCTTCGACTGGGTGGGCTGGGTGTGTTTCCAGCTGCTTTGTCTCCCACTCAAGTGGCTCACGTTCTAGCGCTAGATAAGACAACTTGTACTCACTCACGCAGCTTCGCCCAATGCCCCGACTACAATGCAGCTTCTGCTCGCTCAACCACTGCTGTGCGGAGACCATTCGAGCGCTTTCTCCTCGGCCTGCACGTCCCTAATGGATGCTGTAGCGGCAAGTTCAGGAGGATACGGTCCCGTTGCATGTATTGTTGCCAATTCACTAGCGCGGATCGTCGATACCCTGTTACTCAATACCCGGGTTAGTTGAAGCACTTCTTCCAAGCCATTACTAAATGCGCACCTAGTTAGAGCCTTTAATTCCCACGCTTAATCTGTTGGGTGTCCTCGTGATCTGTCTGCCGTCGTTTGCAACAAACTTGTTGAAACCTACTAATGGCCCATCATTTCTCCAAACCATCTGTATCATCATTGTCAACCTTTTACAACCGTCCAATACTAACAGTAAAGAACCGGAGAAAGTACAAGAGCGCGTGCTTTTCCTTGATCTCGCGAACGAGGTCTTTTGCCTGCTTGATGCAATTATTTACTCCCTTCCGCCGGAGTCTCACTCCGAGTTGAGCCACCTCTTTCGTTTATGTTCCACTGACTCTGACGCACCCGTAGGCTTGTTCTCATCCCACAGACCCCAGGCATGCTTGCAACGATGCTCAGTAAGCACCAACCGATATCTTTCTTGGAAAGGTCCACTCGAACACTCTCATACCTCTCCATTCGTGTGTTAATTCAAATCGTGCCTGATTCCTGCTTTGCGTCGCTCACACCTTCGTACGTAGGAGCCGGCATTTTTCGTTCCCTGCTATCTTTTTCTGAAGATACACCGGAGAGCGCCCGAAATCTCATCAATCTGCCACAGGTAGATAGGATGTGCGCTTTGTTGATGGACTTGACTCGATCAGGGGGTGAAGTGCGTCTCAGAAGGATGTGATATTTTTCGCCTACCCACGGTGACGATGCCTTTTGCCATACAGGGCTACTCTATTCGCGCGTCCGTACTCACTACTCTTATCTCACTTGCAATGGCACACGAGGATGCTTTGACCATCCTTTCTGAGTCACCCTTTTTTATTCCTTCTCTCGTCACCCTACTCGCGGAACTCTCCACAACTCTATGGGAAGAAGATGGGGAGGTCACGGCATCAGCGGTGCTTCTCTCCGAGTGCGTATCCTACCCCCTTTGGGCAGATTTTTCTTTGATGATGAACCGCAGGACAGTAGCTATGGTTGCACGCGGCGTACTCCTCCTGCACTACGTCATCTTTCGTACGTCGAAAGGGCCTGCCAGCCTGCGCGGGCGCCTACAGGCAGCGCCGCCCCGCCACTTTAATGGCATAGGGCACCAATTCGTCGTAGCGCTTGGACGGCTGAGCTTCGCGGAGCCACCAGACGAGGTATCGGCCTCGGACCGCATGTTGCTGGAGCAGCTCGCAGATCCCGCACGCGATGTGATGGATTTAGTTGTGGCTGGCCCCGAGAGCGAAAGCGTGTGGTCGTTGTTCCAGGAAGAGGACGGCAAAGATGAGGAACGAGATGATGAGGGGCAGCGAGGCGACAGAGGCCCTACATTCGAGGACGAGGAAGATATCGTGATAGAAGCAGACATGAGTATGTTACAAGACTGCTCGCAGCTAGAATATATGTGAAGGATGGTAGATAGTACAACAGTATATATATCGGGAATTTGCCAGCACTGGGCTCTACGCCAAAACGCGCGGACTCCTCAAGGTCATGCCTGCTGTTTCTTGGGCTCCCCTCTTAGCTCACCCTTGTCCGTGGATCGTACCACCCCGGTCTTCGCTTTGGGACTCGATACCTATAATGCCCAACGGGCGCCAACCTTCCGAGGTGGCCAGTTCATCCGCTTCTCTGGGCTAGGAACGAAAACCAAAAGAGATACTGTACAATCGTAACCTTTGGGTGTGTGCCATATCGTACGCGCACGACTTCTATGCTGTGCGGCCATCATGATGTTAGCGTCCCTGCACTTGGGGTCGGCGACGTTTCCCACGGTGCGGGCGTCTGACTGACAGGAGGCCCTAATCGGACAGCTTCCGCAACACTTTTTCCTTGATGCCATCGACCTCGCCACACAACTTTTCTAGTGCCCTATATGTATCCAAGTTGAGTTAACTCCTGGCCAAGATCGACCATCAACCCGAATATAGTATGAAGTCATTGTTGCCCTGCCAGTGCCTAGAAAACTGTCTTGACTGGTATTGGCGCTTCACATTATTTGACCACTGACCATTTCGTGGGTCTTCACAAAGGTAACGGCGGAGATAGAGGTGATGGGAGCCCCAAGTTTAATTGACATTGATTACCAACGTAGATGTCCGATTTCGCGGGCTGTAGCCAGCCTCCTTGTGTTTCGGGGGGGGGGTAACATTCCCTCCCACCGTCCTTAAGGGGAGATTAGTGAGACCGAAATGCGGTCAGTCAAAGAAAAAAGGCGTCCCATCATTCTAGCTTTCCGAAATTACTCTGAAGGGAATTCTTAGGGAAATGTCGCAGCAAGGGTCCATTAATATTCCCAGCCCGCGGCGCCGCCTTGGTCAAGGCGGTAAGAACAGTAATGGAGTTTGGACTTGTACAGTACAATACATGGGCGTGAGAGCTCTAAAGTCACATAGAGGCGAAGACAAAACAACCGGCGGAGTACTGTAGAGTGGGGGACCGCCAAACCCGGAATGGCTGGCTCTAAGATATTTGCCCATCAGCTTAGTCATGCCGCAAATTTTCCCCCGCCGTGGCCACGTGCGTTTGGGCTTGACGGTACGATTGACCTTTATAATTTTGTCGTCGATGTTGCCGTAGCGCCAGAGCCAACCCCAAGCGATTGTGGGTTCAGGAAGCGCGCTGGATTTATCCACCCGGCCACAGCCGCAGTAAAGCCGTCGGTGTTTGCAATGCTGCGTTCCATGAGCACGGCATGAAGCTGCATCCGCAGGCCAGCGACAACCTGGCGCATTGCCGCGAGTTCGGCTGCATGCGCACTGGCAGCCATACGAGAACGCGCGTCGTGCGTCTGCAGTGCAGTACAGAGGGCGGTTAGTGCAGCGGACAACGAGCGCCCGCTCATCGCGCATGGAGACGGTGGGCCGGCAGCATCCCCGGAGGGCGGTGGAAAGTAAGCGGCGAGGTCGGAAGGCGCAATCCCTGCATATGGGTTATGTACGACGTGAGGAGAGACGGCATCGAGGGTTGTGGGGATGGTTGGGTCTTCACCCGGGGTTATCGGCACGTGGGACATAACATCTGAGGGGAGTTCGTGGTGGGGTCCGCGCCAGGAGTATGCCGATGCTGGTGTGGAGGTAGATGAGAGCGGTGAAAACGGGTGAGACGGGAGCGGGGAGAAAGGCTGTGACTGTGGAGATAGAGGTGCTGATTCTGGTACTGTATCAGGACGGTACCAAGGACCAAGAGCGCCTTTGATGACCTGGAGTTCGTGCCGCATTACGGCGAGCATGCCCTCGGCAACATCAAGCCGGGCGCGCAGGCGGGCATTCTCTGTCTCAAGTTCCGTAGCTCGGTTGTCTGAGATACGGAAGAATCCCTGGAGCCCGGCATATGGGCAATGCGTTATATGTGTCTCTGTCAGCGCAAGACGAGGACCTGTCCAGCTGCAGCCGTGGGAGGCGTACTCGCAAGGTACAACTGCGGCAGGGCACACTTGAGCATGAGATGTAGTTTCCGAGTGGGAATGTTCGAGATGGCAGGAAAGGCAACGGGTAGTCTTCATGGAGCACACCCGGCTATGGGCCTGCATGGGTATATAAAACAGGGGCATTTCAGGATTAAGGTCCGGAAGAATACTCACGTCAAGCTCGGAAGCCTTTGTCTCTATTGCGCAGCTGTCGCAGACGACGAGACGATGGGGACAGCGCGGATTGTCACCAGGAATGTCCTTTCTGAGGGCTTTTATAGAACACTCGGGGTCGGGACACTGTTCCTCTGCGAACAAACAGCCGTCTTTGAGATGTGCGGAGAGGAGTTGTCTCTGGCATGTGAATTCGCAGCCAGTTGGTCGATTGGGACAATCAACGATGAGCTCGTCTACCATCTGAGGGGGAATTAGGGACGGACGAGACAGGGACGAAAATAAGTGCGAACATGCCGAATGATGGGATTTGTTTGTGCCATATCGTGGGGTGAGAGTGGGGAGCGATCGATAGGACAATGAGGAGAGGCCTGAAGGGCAGGGAGAATACAGTCATGACAGAAGGTATGTGCACAAGTTCGACTGGTAGTTGGGTGTACAAAAGGCATTCTGAAGGGGAGTGAGGGAAAATGAAATGGAGAGAGAAAGAGGGAAGGCTGACCGACATATACAACATACAAGGTTAGAATTCGGGGAATCAAGGTAGACATAAGAGTATGAGGACATGATGATGGTTCTGCCACACGTGTGTCTCACTCACTCACTCAGTCATGAACTCGGACTTGCGTATCCTAGCATTCATCATCATATCAGTAGTAATCACCCATGGCACTTACTATTCTATACAGAATTCTACATATCTCGACACTTCAGACCCCTTCCTCACATCCAAGTCTCATCCCCTTGCCACTACATATGCCCTCGCCTCTAAGCGCAGTCTCCTTAATCTCCTCTTTCTCAAGTGGTCTTGGGCATGGTCCACTGCCGCCTTCCTCCTTCTCCTTTTCACTTCCCCTCGAAATCGCACACGCAGGTCCCTTCAATGGCTCTTCGCCACTGGCGCATGGTTCTCCCTCACCGTGTGGTTCTTCGGTCCACCTCTTCTTACCCGCTTGACCGCCGCATCCGGTGGCGAGTGCGGCCTCCATATCGGTAATTCCTTCATCCCCATCCCCTCCCCCTATTGCGCCGCCGGCGTGCCTGTCACACGCTCGACCCATCCAGAGCTCTTCCCCGTCGTTTTTCTGGGTCCAGATACCGACATTAGCGGGCCCTTACTTCCCCGACTCCGTCGTGGCCATGACGTATCCGGACACGTGTTCTTACTCACGCTTGCCGCCTTATTCTTGGCCGACCAAATACGCCAGGCACGCTCCTCTGCGCATCTCTACGCACTTGGCGCGAGCGGCGCGTTATTATCATTGTGGGTATTTTCATTATGGGTAACGAGCGTGTTCTTCCATTTGCCCTCTGAGAAGATATCTGGTTTTCGTACGTCCCATCATATCCCCCTTTTGCAACCCCTCCGTAACTAATTTGCTTTTGCAGTTCTGGGAGTCATGTGCTTTACCTTTTCGCAGTTACCGCTCTGGCTCTCTCGCCAGCCTCCCAACCCAGCGCCATGACCTACCCACCCTAACGTTCTTGTTACCACCCGGTCATTATTATCCGGCCTTCCTCACCTATAGGCTATAGTACCTTGCCACGTTGTATCTCTCCGCTCGATCAACTCATTT
Source organism: Lactarius sp. MG50 (assembly GCA_003314065.1). Taxonomy (NCBI): domain Eukaryota; kingdom Fungi; phylum Basidiomycota; class Agaricomycetes; order Russulales; family Russulaceae; genus Lactarius; species Lactarius sp. MG50. Next base: position 10,431 of record QLOZ01001622.1, on the reverse strand, counting down.
TAATATGTGTATATTCATTTACTTGATAAGATGTCACGTAGTGCGCGTCCATCCAAGTCCCAATTTTATAAATCATGATTATCCCCCGGAACGGCAGCGCCTATCCAGAGTACCACCATACCAGCGCCACCCATGTAACCAAGGCTGGCGCTGCCACCCTCCCAAGGTCCCTTCCAACCGCACTCCAGACCTCGTTTTCTTTCCTCCGCGTCCCAGACCGCCGTGGCCACCACGCGGGGGCATGCATCGCGACACGTCGCCGCCGTCCTCGAAGCGTGAACGTGTAAGTGAAGGACCACGCTCGCGCGGGTGGTCCGGTCGCCGCCTCGACGGGCGAAGCCGCCCGCGTCGAGTGCCGCCGTGCAAGAAGATCGCCGGGAAGTGGCGACGCAGGTGGAATATAAAGGTAATGTGCCCGCACGCCATCCTGCTCGTCTTCCTCGACGGCAGGCGGCGGCAGCGGCAGTGCGGGGGGTGTCGGCTTTGCAGCTGTTGTGCCGTGCCCACCCACCGCGAGTCGCGAGTCACGCCTCGGAGGGTGGAAATGCATACGGTCGTACCCTCGTTGAGAGCTGGGCGGGGTGTTTGAGTATGCGTACGAGTACGAATATGCAGACGATGCAGAGTAGGGAGATGGCACGGATGGCGTGTCTCTCGGGTTCGGTTTTGTGGGTTCGGCGTGAGACGGGAGAGGAGAGGCCGTGGCCAGACGCAAGCGTGCGGCGTGCCGTGCGCGTCGCATGTGTGCAAAAATGAGAACAAGTATGGTGAGGCATGCAGCCGGGATGTACAGGCGCACGAACGTCCCGCTTGCGCGTGGGAGGAGACAGGGGACATGTGCATGCGTCGGTGATGGTCCTGAATGCAAGGAGAGGAGATGGAAGCCCGGTTGCGTGATGTGTCGGGCGGGTGAAAAGGATTTCACTGTTATTTCGTGGATCTCCTCGCCAGAACCTGGCACTGTGTGCCTCACGTCACAGTAGTCACGATCATCGGCGCTGCAATTCTTGCTCAACGTTTTGGACACAAAAGTGGGGAGGACACGTACCTGAAGACAACTACAGGACGCAGACTCTCTAGAAGAAATGAGGAGGTCTGTTTACCGAGTGTCTTCTGCCAACCATGACCAACGCCACGGTGGATGGTCCCACGTTCTCGTAGGGGACCGCATTTTTTTGACTCTGCGCGGTGAAGCGGAATATGACTGAATAGTATAGCTGGTCTTACTTGTTCCTCTGAGTGACGAGAAACAGTCAACTTGACTTTGGATGGCCGTACGAAGGACATACCAGCTGCCAACCCTTTGACAAACTCAATGGGACCGTCGCGCAGAGGAATCCATTCCTCAAAAGACGTGCCGTGCCCTGCTCGAATGTAGTCTTCGTCGACAATCCCGGGTGAGTCGAGTAAGACCAATGAATGGTTCGCCATCGTAAGGTGCTGATTCACGCCGCCAAAGTAGCGCTCATAGCGTTGACGAACGTGCTTGCTGAAAGCGTTTGAAACCCCAAGGCTGTTGCAGATCGGTTCAGTTGAAACAAAATGTCATTATCCGTCAAAAAAAACTTTACCCGACATCCGTATTCCCTGGCAAATATCGAGCCTCCACTCCTGGTTCAAGTGAAAAAAACTGTTTGAAATGTTGAACATATGCCGCAAATCTGCATTATGAGGGGACGGTTGTTCGTATGAAGGGATCGGGCGTACTCGTCGTCAGACTCGACAGATCTTCCGTTCTTGAGCATGTCTCCTAAGAAGAACACCAAGTGCGGATGAAGGCGATGTGTCACCTGCCAAGCTCGGCGCATGTAAACGTCATGAAAGAGTTCGGAAAGAGTTCGGGAGTGTGCGTGTGGGCTGGGGACCTGCGCGTCCGCTACCAGAAGGACGCGTGTTGGACCTGTTCCCAACAGGTCGGCCTTGGTCGGATAAATAGCGTACAATCAGCTAGTGTACTGCGTCGACGCACCCTGTTGTGCAACTTTGGCCACCTGCAGACGGAGAGTGTGTAAAAAAACACCCCCAACTCGCCCCAGACGATGAGCGCCAACCAGCCGAAGCGGAGGGCGGCGAGGAGTGGGTCGGAAGCGAAAACGCGCACCAGGCGACGGCTCGTGGACTTGAGCTTGGCGAACAGCACCATGTTGGTGTAGGGGAATGAATGGTACGGTCGCATCAACTGGTTGAGCGTGTCTTGCTTGCTAGCTGCCAAACCGTCTTGCTCCGCGGCCACGGATGGCCCCTCATTTGCTTACTAAGTTCGTACTAAAACAACTTGGTTTTAAATTACAGAGAACTAAATACTGTACCGTAGAGAGTCTGACAGCACGGGCTAGACAATGATCACTCTCCTTGATCCCTATCGTACCTACTAGCTGTAGCCTGGCTCCATATATTAGAGGTGGGTAACAGCACGCGCGGCATCCAGACAGGCTTACCTGTGTCTGTTCCACATCCACCTGCTCGTCCTCGTCGTCATCATCCTTCTCCCGCGCACTAACACCCTCATCCCACGTGCCGAGGCCCCACCCTCCAACACTTTGTCGTGCCTCTGGCAGATCTGGGCTCCGCAGCGATTCCAAAAGCTCGCGTTCGCGCTCCCGCGCACCAACTCCCGCACCCGCGCCCAGCCCCAGGCGAGGTGTCACCACGTCGTCCTCAATATCCGAACCCGTCTCATCGAGGCTTAGCGGGCCCGGGCGATGTGCGATACGCCCGCGGCGATCACGGGGGACATTGCCCGAGAGGAAAGATAGGGTCCGTGGGGCGTAAGCCCCGCGCTGCCCTGAGACACGCGCGCCAGTTGCACCGGAGCGCACAACGTTAAGCAGGTGCTGCACAGCAACTTCACCTTGCGATGGAGTCGGGGCAATAGTGATGAAGGAGGCGGCAGTTGTTTGCCTGCCTTGGGAAACGAGGACGAGAAGCCTATGCGCATAGGACGCAGATTAGCGCAGATGTTCCCGTACCAGGAGCATAGGATCTCACATTTGTTGAAGGCGGGGATATGTATGGCTCTCGGATAACCCTTCCTGCTTAAGCATGCTGAGACGTGCATTCAACAGGGTGGCAATTGGCAGGATGATTTTGTCGCGGAAGGAGCGCAAAGCGAGCGTCCGGACGTCAATGTGGGAAGACGATGAGAGTGGACACGAAGGCAAGGACGTTGAGCCTTTCCCGTTTTGTCTTGTCGGAGAAGAATTTCGATGCGTCTTAGGCGTACGATACAACGAAGATAAAACAGGTTCCGTTTGGAGAGGAAGCAGCACCTACTATATTGTCAACAATTGGAAAACAGAGTAGCACGATCACACGCGCACCCCTTCGACATATGGGAGGACTTGGTCCCAGAAGAAGCCCCAAAGTTCAACTACACGGCCTACCAGTTTGTCTTCCTCCACGCCTGCGAGCTTTCCGTTGAGGGTATCCATACCTGAGCCGATAAGCTCCGAAGTCTCGCTCTCAAGAGTAGCGACAGCCCTGGCTGGAGAGTTAGATACGACGCTTTGTATGTGACGCTTCACGAGCTGATTCAAGTCCTCTCTGCGTCGGCTCGTACGTCATTACAAGATGTGAATATACAAATAAAGATGCACGCACATCGGTATTCGGAGGGGCTCACCGTTAAAGAGCGGAAGCACTAGGACGTGCAATGTACCCCATGGATTGTCACCCGAAGGTCCATTGACGAGATTGGGTGGAGTGATTGAGCTTGTAGCGACTAGAGTTGTCGACGATGTGCCCGTGGTGAGATTTGGCACATAGTTAGGGAGATATGCAAGACTACCAAGGCGATGCATCTCACGCGAGACCAGCTTTGAGTCGTATGTGCGCACCTAAAGGTGGTCCCGTGTCAGAACAGTGTTTTTATCGTGCAACAAAAGAAGGGAAAAGCGGTGCCAGTGAGCGGACAGCTCCGGGCGTAGCGAATTTGACGTGGCCCACTCTTGGAATGATGGCACCCATCATAAGGAGTTGAGGCGGGCGGTAGATGGGCGCGATATGTGTGTCCACAGAAGGACACACGAAAGAGCATGCCGCACCTTTGACGGAGATGTGTGGATCTTGGATGACGATGGGCCGCTGCTCGTACTGGGTGCGATAGGGGGCGCGGGTGAGCCAGCGTTCTCGCGAAGCTGAGAGTCCCCTCGGGGGTGTTGGCCATGGGAACGCGAACCAGGTAGGAGCTGGGCGGGGCTCCGCGCAAATGAACTAGTGCCGGAGGATAGCTTCTCTGTAAACATCGCTGTAACTTGACCTTGAACGTGGTTGTCGACCCGGAAGCCCGACTCGGACTCGTGGGACTCGGAGCGGCGACTGCGACACGGACTCGGACTGCCACGATGATGCCAGCGGCTATCAGGCTACCTGCAATTGGAAGAGCTGGCCTGCATCTCAGACATTTTACTGTTCTTGCTCTCGAGTCTTCTGCTGATGATACATGTGCTGCCGTCGTTGCCTCGTCCGGAGAGATTCTTTCAAACGTCGTCGTGAAACAAAATCATGTGTGAGTCCATACCACTGTACTGTACTGTACAATATCCTCAGCTTCACCTCTCTCTAGACATGAACCCTTTGGCGGTATTCACCCCTACAGGGCAGTTCAAGCCCATCAACAAAACATGGTATGCCTCCTTTCGCTGCGACGTCCCCTGCGGATCACTAAGCCCAGAGGATACTGTAGCCCAGTGTCGTCCAGAGAGCACTGAAAGACGCTCGTATAAATGCAGTGGATGTCGATGGCATTGCCTTCACGCGTGGGCCAGGTGAGTGTTTTCAATCATTACTGGATAGTCCTTCTTACCACGCAGGACGTAGGTATGACTGGCTGTCTCGGTGTTGGTTCTAGCGCTGCCAAGACGCTGGCAGCGGCGCTGCGGAAGCCCCTCGTTGGCGTACACCACATGGTACGCTCTCCCATCTCCTTTCCATCTCTGCCAAAATTCACGATCGAGCTAAAGCAAGCACACGCCCTGACGCCAGTTTTCACTTCCACTCCCAGCCCTCCAAAATTTCCGTTTCTCACACTACTCGTATCAGGTGGCCACACCCTCCTTCTTCTTGCAACTTCGATCACCCAGTTCCGCGTCCTGGCCACGACAAGTGATGAAAGTATTGGGCGCGTCTTTGACAAAATTTCTCGGATGCTTGCCCTTCCTTGGTCTGCCAAAGGTCCCGGAGCCGCTCTGGAGGAATTTGTGGCCTCCTCACCTGCTGAAGGTGACTTGGTCCCATCGATGCCCCAGACGATGCCTGGGGTCCTTGGTTTTTCATTCACTGGACTGCATTCCGCAGTGGAGCGCTTCGTGACTGCTCGAGGAGGCGTAGGAGCCCTGGATATTGCAACCAAACATGCACTAGCGAGCGCGTTTCAGAGGGCCGCAGTTAAGCAGCTCGAAGAGAAGGTAGCACTGGCATTGAGGTGGTGTCGAAAACAAGGACTTGACGTTGAACATCTGGTAGTCAGCGGTGGCGTTGCGAGTAACTCGTTCTTACGCGACAGGTAACGTGCATATCCTGTTTCAGATCTTAGGGCGCGCCTACTGATGATTCTAGACTTCGAGGCTCTGGAAGCCCCCAAGATCCGATACACTTAGTATTTCCGCCACCCGAGCTATGCACAGGCAAGTTGGGTTCCTTTATTTTTATGAATCGTGCGCGTGCGATCCAGTTGATGGGGGTATAGACAATGCGGTGATGATCGCATGGGCATCCATGCACCGCTTTCTGGCCGGTGATACGGATGATTATTCAATTCTGATTAGGCCCAAGTGGAGTATTCAAGATTTGTCACCGGCGGTCGGCGCCCTGATTGAATCCTAATATCAGCGCGCTTTCAACCGACCTAGCGTTTTCAACCGACCTAAAGCCGTAGCCTAAGTTCAAGGCTACTCCGTCTGGCACATTTATTATATATATAAATCGTCGTAATGATGTGATGTATGGCCGTTACTATCGAGTGTAATGTCTCTTTCTCACTTGGCATCTGCAAGGAGTTACGGTTACAGCCGGATCAAAGGGGAGCAGCGTGCGAACAACAGATCCTAGGACAGCGCCATCCATTGTATTTGTGTTTAGCGGTCCATATAAAGGTCCTCTGGCCGCTTATCTCCTCCCTTGTCGACCTTTCCTAGTTCTCTCTTACTCGTCCTCACCATGTACAGTTATCCCAATCAATCCTACATTAACCGTCCTAGCTGGGTTTCCCAGCCGACACCCGTTGAGCCGCCTGCGCTGCCCACATTGTCCACCATTGCACTCCAAGACATTGTTGAAGGCCAACAGCGCGTTGCAAATGGGCTCGTTTCTCTCTTGTCTCAGGAGCGTACCTCCAATGATCGCAGCACGCGCGATCACAAACAGCAGCTTGCCAATTTGACAGCTCTCTCTCAGCACTTCCTCACCTTTATGCCTGATGTTGAGCAAAAATTCTCGGCGCTTGAGGGCTCAATCCGCAACCATTGCCCGAGCACTGACAATAGCGACCTGCAGAACCGGGTGAAAGACATGGTTGAAGTTGTCGCCAACCTCGGGCGCATCGCCGAGGGCTTTGCTTGCTCGACGGGTCTCCGTCTCGTGCCGGTGTGTAGCACTGCCTCGTCTCTTCCCCTAGGAAACGACCCTGATGACGCACACGTTCTCAGGGTCTAGCGCCTAATCCGTGGGCTTGGGTTCCCACAGACGCCCCGCCACTGCAACAGGATCCCACGTCATTCAGTGCGACCTTCCCGCAAGCGCCACGTATTTTCCCCGCTGCCATCCCAAACTCGACGCGGTCGAGCGTCTTCGCCCAGAGCACCGGGCCCGCGCGCTCTGTCCATTGGCCCAGTGACCTTGATGCTCCCACCACGTCTTGGACTACACCATGGTCGGAGCCGTGCTACACCTATCCCTATGGCGCTGGTACTGCACCTGCGGCGTCATCCCATTTCTCGCTAGGTGGATTTCGCAGTTTTTCTGCTGGGACCGGCCCTGGCCCCACGTCTATGGCATACCCTCCACCCACCATCTTCCCCTATATGTCCCCCACACCGTCGGATTCTTCTTCTTCACTGACCCCCGTGATTCGGCCCCACTCACCCGCGCCTACCCCACGCGTGCCATTCGGCCCGCATTCCTCCCCGCTTTCGGTCCCGATTGTGGAACCTCCGCACCTCCCGCGCACAGTAGCATCGCCTCGACTCACCTCGACTCTTTCGCAGACAGAGTCTGTCGTAGGATCCATACGCCGGACCCAGCTCTCCACTATCACCGAGAGTCGTACGCCCTCGCCAGTGATCCCCTCGCCACCGCCGTTTGGTCGCACCCCACCTAATGGGCCGTCACCATCCACTTCTACAATTGAGACATTTTCTACGCCTTCTGGCCTGATTGTGTACCCTCCCGTTGCTCCACGTGCAGGTCTCGTCACAACTTCGAGGGTGCCCGACAGTCAGACACCGCAGACCTGGCATGGTATGATGTACCCGAGCGGACCGTCTTCCACTGCGCCGTCTATTGATGGATTTTCGATCCCTTCGCCTCCGCGTGTCGAGCTCCCTCTCTTTCCCCCCGTAGACGCCGTTCGTTGGTCATCTCTTTTCCCCTCTGCGCCGGTAGTCGTTGAGCGTCCCCCACCAGGGGATGGCCCCTCTGGTGTAACTATAACTAGTGTGGCTTCGCGGGATGAGAGCAATGCGAGCCCCATGTCGAGCCCCGTGCGATCTGTCATCAGCTACATCGATTCCCCAGGTGTGTTCTGTATAAGGGTACAACTTCATGCTCTGCTCACAGATTACTTTGCGCAGAATCCGGCTCTCCCTCAGAGCCTATGACACCGTTGTCACGCACGTCGAGCGAGCCAACCTCTGGAGCGGTCCCGAATAGGCTGACTACCGACGTATTGGATAACCCCAAAAAGTCCGACGGGTCCGCCCAATCGATAGCCGTCGCAACCGTTGCTGATACTGCTGCTGCGTCTGCCGCGACCGTTCCCACCAACTCTATGCTTCCTCGTCACAACCTCGCCATCCAACTCGTATCGTTCTTCTTCGATTCCGTACAGCGCATCTTCAAGGTACCTGCTTCTGTCGACCTCTCTTATAATGGCTTCGAAGTGTCCTTCTCAACCGCCTCTGTCCCATGGATTGGTGGCTCTGCCGTGGGAATTGTTGCTAATGAAGGAGGAGAGGATGACCGCGCTTTCGAGATCATGCCTGCACCATCTAATGCGGCGCTACACCGATATATCAGGGACCTCGCACGTGTCCGTATGGACCTCGTCGCAATACAAGCCAGAGAGAACAACATCACGGACCCAGCTGTCGTGCAGCTGGAGCTGCGCATTAAGGCCGAGCAAGAAGCCACGCGGAGCTGGATGAGGCGCGTATGCGCTGCTGCCGGCGCGCTCAGTATTGCAGATCCCGCGTTCAGCCCAAGGGCGTGAACAAGAAGGAAGTTACTTTAGGTGTAATGGTTTCTTGTGTTTGGCATGGAAGCGATGCTTGTATGAATACTTATTTTGTGAAGGATGATAGGCTTTATTACTCGTCTCCACTGCTGACATTTCATTGTCACAGATGATAGAAGTTACTTGGATTGGATGGCCATGGCATGGCTTTGGAGCTGATATTTGTAATATGGCCTATATACTCAATTATGATCACCAAAGTGAATTGATAATATTCTGATTCTTGAGGTAGGTAACACTAGGAACCAGCTAGGGTTATGTAAGCAGAACTAGGGTTATGGTTATTTTGCAAATTTGAGGGGGTAAAAAATTGTGGGGCTTTTGATGGTGGTGATGCATGGTTGGGGGGATACTGCCATGAGTGGTGCAGTGGCTGTCACATGCATGTGAACTTGTACACCTTATTTTTACTTTGCTTTACTACTTACTCCCTCTCACACCTTGCCTATGGACTGCATCAGCAAATTGGTCAAAAAATTTTGGGCATTTTTGGGCATTGCCAGAGCCCAAAATGTTTTCCATGTGTTATGATACTTTACAGGCATTTATAAGGCAGCATAAAAAATTATGAACCATTATAAGGGACATTAATACACATTATGAGAGATTATGATCCACTATAAACCATTATAATGGACATTAATACACATTATAAGAGATTGTGAAGTGTTATGAAGCATCATGAAGCATTAGAGATCTGCACACTGGGTATACTGTGGTTATGATTTTATGTGTGGGATGGTGTGATGCATTGTGATGCAGTGAACCAGTGTCATTCCAAAACCTTTGGTGTCATTCAATTTGCAGGCTTTATGGCAAATACCATAGCACAGAAACATTATATTGACTTGTAGCTATGAGATGAAGTATGGAACAAATAAGGTAAACCCTCCCCCCTGCCGCTGCCGCAGTTTGGACTGACTTTGCTATGCTATTACTGTACGATTACCTGTCATGTGACACCTGGAGTCACATGATGTGCTTCCCCCTCTTTCCTGGTTGTCCCCCCTCCCATGCTGAGTGTCAGCTGAAGGTGCAGGGGGACGCGTCCATTTGCCGACACTCCCACACTCCATAACTCCCCTGCAAACTTGCTGACTGATTACTGTACTTATATCTGACTTGCGTGGGTCCTAGGCGGCAGGAGGGTGACGTGGCCTGGACTTGGTACATGTATATAAGAGGCTCAGCTGAGGGATATCACCCCTCAGCTTGAGCTTAGCTTTCTGTCTACGCACATAGTCCCTTGTAGTTTGTTGGCAATAAACTACAAGTCTTGAGCTTCTTTCCTCTTCTTCTCTTTCACATGTGATCTCATAAGCAATAAGACTGTAACTCTGCGTGAAGCAACATCACACAGAGTTACCGTCTCGTCGCTTACTCATCTCCCACTTGTCCCGAGTTGACTTAAGTCTTGCAACTTGAGTTGCCTTCAAGTTTACTTATGCTTGACTAGGGCATGACACGGGTTTTGGCTTAAATTTTTTCCCATGGTCCCTGGAAGGTCAAGTTTTGGACGAAATTCTTAGTTGAGGAGTGAAACTGATAGAGAATTGATTGAGCTATATCTCCACCAAATCTCAACCAATTTGGATGATTATTGGTGTGTCAGGAAGCAAAACATTGCGAAAAACCGTACAGGTTGAGAAACTGCACGATTTTCCACAGTGTTTTGCTTCCTGACACACCAATAATCATCCAAATTGGTTGAGATTTGGTGGAGATATAGCTCAATCAATTCTCTATCAGTTTCACTCCTCAACTAAGAATTTCGTCCAAAACTTGACCTTCCAGGGGCCGTGGGAAAACAAATCAGCAAAAACCCGTGTCATGCCCTATGCTTGACCAGACGCCCTGTGTGTGGCATAGCATAAGCTCAAGCTCCCTATCTCGATTGTCAAGGTGGCCATTGAAGAAGAATGTCCTGAACAAGGAAATCTTGATCTTGTCGTTGAGGCCGTAGGCTTGCTTGAAAACTGTGC
>QLOZ01001619.1:0-16897 GCA_003314065.1 Lactarius sp. MG50 | reverse complement strand
GACCTTGTGGAAGGCCTTCAACTGCGGAACGGGCACAAACACCACGATCGCCTTTTTCCCCCCGCGCACATCGACCTCGCGTGCAGCTGAGATCTGCAGGGGGCGCAGCTCCGTCTTGAGGTCGGGCACGCTACTCTCGAGATCGAGCAGCGCCTGCGCGACGGCCGTCTCAGTCTCATCGGGTGGGGTAGTCGGCGCGTTCGCCGTACGAAGGATTTTGTGGAGGACGGACATGACGAGGTTTTGTACTTTTTGTTTGGATGTGGTGGGCCTGCAAGGGCGCATTCGTCAGTAATCTGCATCCACATCTTAGGCCTTGCATCCACCACTTTCTGATCTTCCTGCCCTCTCAAAGAATACCCAATTCCACCCTACATGGTGGGCACGAAACGAAAGAGAGAAATGACTCACCGGTCTTGCTGCCGTCGTTGCCGTCGTCGTCGTGCTGTTGTTGATAGTAATGAAGGGCCCGCTCAGATGGTAGTGGCCAAACAAGACCAAATGTCCTCGACAGCTCCGGTCCGTTTTTCCGGTCTTTACCTCGCACATGCTACACCCGAATATTCTTGTACGCATGATTTCTGGTGCTTTCCGATAATAACAGAACCTTTACACCAACCTCTTGCCATCTCCTTCCTTTGTGTCCAACTTCGCAGACTTTCTATGAATGTAGCCCTCCGTCTTTACCGGCTACCTCGTGAGTCTCCTTCAGCGGTTAGGCACACCTTAGAGTACCTGTCAGGAAGGGTATCTTCCACTTCTTGGGTTACACCCCCACTATAACTGCATCCACACTAACCTTTGACGCCTGCCTACGCCTTGCCGGTCTGGTTCCTGTTGATGCCGATCGGCTCCGGTTCTGCCCCCATGCTCTGCCGCTGGCAGCGCACTCTTACTTACTCGCCTTGTCACCGACGACTCCACCTATCATGGTGAAGCCTGTCGCCACCAGTCCAACTGGATCACCCGTCTCCTCTCCAACACGCAGTCAGATCACCCCTACATCTTCTGCCGTGGCCCAGCACCCAATCAAGGGTGTGACCTACCTCTTCCTATCGGAGTTGGTGTGATTTACCAGCGTGGTGGTGGAGACTGCTACAGTTACAGATGTTGACTTTGCTGCTCTTGCGTCTGGGCTGTCATTAGCTCAGCTCCTTCTCACGGAATGTCCTGCCCGACATGTCCATCTCCTTACTACTAATGCTCTTTCCATTCCCCGTTCTTTGGACCAGCGGCCTCGTACGGGCCGACACTTTGCTCTTGAGACTTGTTCCACTCTTAACACTCTTCTTTCTGCTCACAGGATGTTAACAGTTGAAATCAGGTGGTGTCCTGATTCCAATCGCCTTGCCCCCATTCGCCGCGTCAAAACTCTTGCCCTTGCTGCCATTGCCCGCCCAATTTTCCGGGACCTCACACCTTTGAGCAACGTTTGAAGTCTCAGGAAGAAGCTGTCTTGCTCTGGTAACAGCTCTGGCACTCATCTACCCGTCACTCTCCAGTGCACCTGGCTCTCCACTCGCCCCCAACTGGTAAGCTCCCTGAGTTTACTTGTGGGCTTAAAAACGCCAAGCGGCCGGTTTTCACCACTACTATCCATCTTTTACCTGGCCGTGCCTTCATTGGCGAATACCCTGCCAGGCATTCCCCTGACTCCAACAATCCTCACTCCTGCCCTTGTGGTGACCCCCTTCTAACAGTTCGGCCTGTCATTCTGGACTGCCCTGTGCGGCCCGGCCCGCCCACCTCTCCAGCCTTTCCCAGTCCCACACATTCTCTTCCGTCTGTGGCTTCAAAGCCGGCAGTGCAGCTCTGGGCAGGTTTATGCAAGACTCACAGGCGTGCATGAGGCCGAGGATGAGGGGTCATCCTCTTGAGGACTTTAGGTAAGGTCTATGGGCCATCTGACCCTCCGTATGCAAATCAGGAAAAGCAGACAAGGCAACGTATCCTTACTTTATTCCATCTCTACCTATCGGCTTTTGCCTTCCGGGCCGCGCGCCTCTTTGTATTTGCACATGCTGCGCCTTACAAATGCAGAAATTCTCCTTGTCCCTGTGTATGGTGCGCCGCCCAAACTTGCACAGATATCTCAGGCTGTCACATAGTTGTGTTCTGCTGACATGTCTTATAAACAAGCCAAAAAATAATGTCAGGGCGTTGGGCTTCTCTGCGTGAGCTCTCCTCGGATTGCATGGCTTCTGTACTCAAAGTCCTTCTTGCTTTTCTTCACAAATTATACTCTTCAGGGAATTACATAAAGCGTTTTTCATGGCGCTTCGTATTGTTTTTGGCCTTCTTTGGTCGCAAATTCCAGCGCCTGTGGCACGGAGAGTCGGGTACAGCTCGGCGGAAGCCCACGCCAACTGAACCTCCATCTCCTTGCGCCAGGCCAAGTTCCCGCACAGCGTCGCGCGATCCAGCTGGCTTGAGAGAAAATATGGTGGCCTGCAGTACTGTTCCGACATCGGCGAGAGGCCCTGGTTTCCAGGATCCTAGTCATGGGAGGACGAGGCAACCAACAGCAATACCACTCGAGTCGTTGCATACCCCGGTGAATCAGCCATCGCGACTTGCCAAGGAAGCTCATCATGAACCTGGACGAGGACGGGACACATCAAGGTCAATGGGGCGACAGTCCAGGTCTTCCCCTACAGGTGGCTTAGGTCAGTACACTCGCCCTGACATTGATACCAGTAATATATTATTTTACACGCATGTAGACAACAGAACTATTCCCTCGACCAGCCCTACAATTCCGCCATCTTTGATGGGTGTGCTTGTGGGCGCCTATGACCACGCACAATCAGGGTACCGCCACCACGTCATGGACTTGGGGGACGAATTACCCCAACACCTACCCTCAGCTTCCCATGTGGTGTCTGACCACCAGTTGCCTGGAGATAACTTGAAGTCTCTGCGACTCATAACTTCGGAGCAAGTTCCACGATATACAAAGAATATTACAATGCAAGTGAAGAGCTTTTTACACGTATTACAGACTTACACCTGTTGGCAGACTCAAAGAGTTGACACACTACCAAATTAAACCTTTAACAACAGCATTCCCCTAGTATATTTGAACTACAAGTCGAGTGATATGTTCTAATATAAATTCCTCTAGTCTACAGGAACAGAGCCATTCTGATCAAGGCCCACTCAGTGAAGACTGTAGTCCTTGGATACCGGCTATTCACCCGAAGGGTGCGCGCTATTTTTATGACCGTGAGAGGGTACGTGTTTCGGCGACTTGGCGACCTTGAAGTACTGTACATCAGTCACAACTAATATGTGATGGAAGAGGTTGTTTACCGACACGGACATGCACAACTCCTTATTCAGGGAAGAAATGGAAGAGTTCTATCACTATCTGCAGAATATTCTGCGCGCAAACCAACTAACCATCCCATCAAACAACTATGACTTGGTGCTAGACATTATGCCTATTAGGCATGGGCGGAAATGCTGGTCTTATTACTATGCCTGCCACGAAACTCGATGCCTGTTCTGGATTCATGTGTATGACACAACCGAGATGATATCTGGAGTATACGGTGTTAAATCCCCTGCCCATATCAGTGCGTTACACCTGTCCTCATCAACTTGCCTGTTGCCTGTTATATCCACTGGCACTAATTTAGTACTCAGAGCATCGGCTAGAGGCACTGTATTGGTACGTCGGCCGTCTTCTGCCAGATCCCTGCTTTAAACATTGATATCGACTTGCTAGGAGACACTGGTCTCGTTATCCGGCTATTTTTGGGGGCCGCAGTCTTCCTGATTCAGTCTGCGATGAACTTATAGGAATGTTGTCATATGGTTGCGCCGGTGAGGTTTAGTTGTTGCGTGACTTTGTGAAAGCCAACAAAGATACCGCAGATACAATAACTTCGAACAGACCGACTTTACCAGTCGACATTGATAAAATGCAGAAGATGATTGAAATTGTAAAAAATGCCAAGGGTATGTTGATGCACATCACTGAACTTATGCGTCGCTGACATTACAACTCAGAGGCACATTCCAGTTTGGAACATCATGTCGCTGGGATTGGTGGGTATACACCATGCACACAATTTTTCCATGACTTATTTAGTCTCTTTCTCAGTGCGATTTCTGTCGTTATTTGGTGAGTTCTAGTATGTTAGGGTCACAAGAGAATCTCATCTATTAACCCATGCACATGTCTAGCAAACTGGAGGTTCATGGACTTTCACGGACAACCGCATGCACGGCTAAGCAGCGATCAGACAGTGTATCGTGAACTTGGGCCAAAGCATGCCAGTGAAAGATCCTTGGGTTTTATATTGCTGTCGCTGCTGTTTTTCCTTGCGCCGGACAATTACCTGCAGGATATGGAAATATTGTGGACTGATGGTCATATTATTCTGACAGATTGGGAGAGCTTCATGAACGACCTGTTACAAGAATGGAAAGATATTCTTCTCCCGGTAATGCAGCTTGGCTTGACCAGATTTTCATCAGCGTCAAGCTCACGTGATTTCTCCCAGTCAACCGTGATGCTTTCAGTCACCGTGAGCTACCTTACCATCCCCGGCATCGTCCTTTCCAATCTCAACGGGAGCGATGTAACAACCCCGAGCCAAGTCGTTATTTTCACATCTCCCGCCCAGATTGCGAGCACACTCTCGATTGTAACCAGTGTAGGAAGCATCGTGATTGACCTGCTCCTCGTTCGCTACACCAGTACCAAACCGAAGCAGAGCTCAGCCAGCTCAGTGAGCGAATAATGACTTTTGATATACGTGCCTAGTTAATTTTGTTCTAGTCGACATATCAATACCAACGTTCTCGCAGAATATTCGGGAATGAATCGATGGCTATTGTTTTCAGTCTTCCGTGGGCATTGCTTATGTGGTCGTATGTCATTTGTTGCATCTCAACGCGTTACTCCCAACCAGTATTCACGGATCTCTATCTCACCCACGGGCCGTGGTGAACAGGATGGTATTGTTTTTTATTGCGCTATTGCTGTCGTGCTTCACACACTCGAATGCATCTACACGTATCTCCGTCGCGGTCATGTCGGTCATGATGGCTTGCCTGACCATTTGGAGTATTCTGACCGCCTGGAGATCGAACGATGATTGGGAAGTGTTGTGTCACAAATACCTTTTCGTTTTGAAGCGCGCGGGTGACAGAATTCTCGCAAGCGTGAAACGCTTTGCACTCAGCATCTTCGGGCCCAGATTACCCCGCGCGGATCCCACTCTCCACAGAGCTGGCAGGGATCAGTCGCCTATACCCCGCGCGGATCCCACTCCCCACATAGCTGGCGAGGATCAGTCGCCTGTACCCCCCGGCATTAGTTCTGTGATCCCGTTTAGAATTTTTGAAGAACTTGAAGCTCAGATCGCCGCCAGAGTTGGTCCGGGGTATGGGTCGCCTTGACTGACTGACCGTAATACTTTCTCGTGATCGATCTAAGACATTTTCTAGCAGGTATTTTCTTGTATACAATAGGCAATAGGACCGCAGGTGCGGCGCCATCAGGGCACCTGCACGATACCCTTGTTTCACTCGTATTTCGCTCGTGATTTATGGACCTCGTTACTAGGCTCTTTCAGAGCTATGAGTACTGTAGCCATGTACTAGTACTTAGTTACCTCAGTTCTTGTGCTACACTTACGTGCAGGTATACCGGGGTGGAGACATTACTTTTACGCGTTCGTACCTGGACTCACTCGGTCTAGCTACTGTTGACATCGTCTTTGTGCAGACGATCCCCGCACATTTTCTCGGACTCACACTGTAAGGTCAGCGTGTCCGCTTCCCCTGGAATTGCACGTTTTCGCCCTTCAAACCGCTAACCTCGGTGATCCCGCAACGACCCTCGCACCTCGGTGCGCCACCAAGACCGCCCTCTGCCCCGCTCGCGTGCTTAACGCCACCACCTGTCTCGCTTAATTCTTTGTCCCTTTAGATTACCTTGCTGTACCGCCTCGCGCACCGCTTAGATCTTGCGCCTCGGCCAGCTACGCGCCTCGTGTTCTCTTTGTGTTCTCTTTGTTCTCGTCCGTTTTTGTCCGTTCTCGTCGTGTCCACCAGGTTCGTAATATTACTTCTTTCACCGTACTCTATGACTCTCGCCACGTCAAGCCTTTGAGAACGCGTCTCTGCCTTTCGCCTTCACCATAGCGTCTCCTTCTCCTTCTCACTCACGCCGAACTCACCAGTGCGTTCCAACGCGCGCACAACACAACTAGTACTGCCATTATGCTATGAATAACGCCACCCTCAGGCTTTTTTCACGAGATTTGCACTACGGTGCCGAGGTGATGCAGTGCACCGGGCAGGAAAAACTCCTACACACAATACAACGTCTTGACCACATCCGGAGACCTACATCGTATACACGGAACTGACGGAAGAAGACGCAGACAACGTGAACCAACGTTGCGTTTCGAGAGGGGAGCCTGTCATAGACTCAAGAGCTGTTCAATAGGACGAATAGATATGGGCGACTACATTGAGATCTGCCCACATGGTAAACGCCGCTTCTTAGAGCACCTGCGTCTGAATAGCTGGAAGCTTCCAGGAAATTCCCGTTGAAATACACATGTCTCTCATCTCACAGCGTGGCATGCGCCCGAATTCCATGGACATTTCCCACATACAGATTATATCCACCGCGTGGCAGTATACTATACAAGCAAGGGGTGTGGAGTACAAACTAATGCCGGTTCCAGGGACTCGCGAAAACGCTGTGTCACCGACGGGGACTCAACGCTGTGTGGTAAGAAACTTTTGCCCAAATGCTGTCAGTAGGAAGCGTCACAATACCGTCAATTTGTACGCGTATCCCATAATTAGCCCAGTGAATAAGTACTACGTGCGTGAGGTGAGGCTCAGTCTACTGTAGTCACGGTGATGAAGGGATGGCAGTGGCCGCGTGTGTAGTGGCCAAACAAGACCAAATGTTCTCGACAGCCTCCGGTCCATTTTTCTGGTCTTTATCTCGCACACACTACACCCGAATATTGGTGTACGCATGGTTTTTGGTGCTTGCCGTGCTACACCAACAGAACCTTTCCACCAACTTCTTGCCGCCTTCCCCCTTCAAGTTGACATCCAACTTGCGCAAATTTTCTGTGAATGCAGCCCTCCGTCTTTACCAGCTACCTCGGGGGTCTCCAGTCCTTGAGCGGTTACGCCGGTTAGGCACACCTTGGAGTACCTGTCGGGAAGGGGATCTTCCTCTTCTTGTCGCACCACCGCTATACTGTAACTGCATCCACAATAGCCTTTGACGCCTACCTACGCTGTAAGGTGGGAGCGCCCGCTGCGCTCGAAACGAGCACTTCTGGGCACCCGCCGCACCTCTAACTGAGCCTATCTAATCTGCTTGCACTGCTGTCGTCCCAACTCGTCCACGCGCCAATCTCCCCCTGCATGAAGCCCCATCCAGACTCGTTCCTGTGCCGCCGATACCGAATCCCTTCCCCGACGATCCCCTTCACTCCTAGTTTCTCATTTTCTATTGCTCTGATTCAAGTCTTGACCTACTTTTACCTTGCCTACCCGTTCTCCTGCCTCCTTACTGACTCTCCTCTTGTTCCGCATGCGTCCTAAACCTGTATATGACAGTCCCCGTTCGCTCTGCACCTCGGCATCCCTTTTCCCCTCGCTACAGTTGACTTACCTCGCCGTGCGAGCAGGGTCTCCTGCCGTCGCTATCGTTTCACTTCCCTGATCCTTACTGCTTCTGATGATCAGTAGACTAACTTGTTAAGACCCGCATAGACACTCGCACCCTATATAAACTTCCCAAAAGGCCTCCTGGCAAAGAAGCTCTCGCCTTGGAGCCATTCCCCCATTTCTCTTCTTCACGCGTGCCGTGTGAACGTCTCTTTCGCCTCCTCAACTCGACTTTCGCCTTGCTTAGCCCCTTGACGTTGAACCGAGCCGCCGCGCCGTCATACGCCTCGGAGTCTTCGCTTTGAGAAGTCGATCTTGATCCCTAAACCCTCTGATAACCTGTTTGTTGACGCGGCCGGTTCGCACTCACCTCAGCGGCTGTGTCCTCATCCATTTGTTATCTAACCCTTATTTCTTCGAACTCACGTGGCGCGGGAACCCCTGCGCTACAACGCCTTGCTGGTCTGGTTCCTGTTCATGTCATCGGCTCCGCCCCTATGCTTGCTGCTGGCAGCGCACTCTTACTTGCTCGCCTTGTCACCGACGACTCCACCTATCATTGTGAAACCTGTCGCCACCAGCCCAACTGGATCACCCGTCTCCTCTCCAATACGCAGTCCGATCACCTCTACATCTTCTGCCATGGCTCAGCACCCAATCAAGGGCGTGACCTACCTCTTTCTGTAGGAGTTGCTGTAGTTTACCTGCGTGGCGTTGAGAAGAGTCACACAGAACGAGTGGTGGGGGAGACTGCTACAGCCAGATGTTGACCTTGCCGCTCTTGCGTCGGGTCTTTCATTAGCTCCGCTCCTCACGGAATGTCCTGCCCGGCATGTTCATCTCTTTACTACTATGCTCTTTCCGTTTCCTGTGCTTCGGACAGGCCTCAGACAGGCCAACGCTTTGCTCTTGAGACCTGTTCAACTCTTAACACTCTTCTTTCTCCTCACAGGACGTTAACAGTCGAAATCAGGTGGTGTCCTGATTCTAATCGCCTTGCCCCCATTCGCCGCGTCAAAACTCTTGCCCTTGTTGCCATTGCCCGCCCAATTTTCCGGGACCTCACACCTTTGAGCAACGTTTGAAGTCTCAGGAAGAAGTCGTCTCATTCTGGTAACGGCGCTGGCACTCATCTACCCGTCACTCTCCAGTGCACCTGGCTCTCCACTCGGCCCCAGCTGGTAAGCTCCCTGAGTTTACTTGTGGGCTTAAAAACGCCAAGCGGCCGGTTTTCACCACTACTATCCATCTTTTACCTGGCCGTGCCTTCATTGGCGAATACCCTGCCAGGCATTCCCCTGACTCCAACAATCCTCACTCCTGCCCTTGTGGTTACCCCCTTCTAACAGTTCGGCATGTCATTCTGGACTGCCCTGCGCGACCCGGCTCGCCCACCTCTCTAGCCTTTCTCAGTCCCACACATTCTCTTCCGTCTGTGGCTTCAAAGCCCGCAGTGCAGCTCTGGGCAGGTTTATGCAAGACTCACAGGCGCGCATGAGGCCGAGGATGAGGGGTCATCCTCTTGAGGACTTTAGGTAAGGTCTATGGGCCATCTGACCCTCCGTATGCAGATCAGGAAAAGCAGACAAGGCAACGTATCCTTACTTTATTCTTTTTTTTTTTTTTTTTTGAAGTCAGCATTTATATCCCGCAACGTGTAACTAAGACAAAGACGCGGACCCCGAGTACTACGAGATTAGGAAGGGCGGTGGGGGGAGTGTGGAGGGGGGTTTAAAACAGTGGTCTTGACGTGTTCTTGGATTGGGTGGTGTGTATTTTAGGAGGAATGCGTTATAAGGGGAGGGCAGGTTTTAAAACCTAGCGCCTCGCGCGGGGCTCGCCCACAGAAGAAGATTGGAGTCATCCCAGTCCCCATACCCTTCTCGGTCGTGCGCATGCCTGCGTCTCCTTAAGAAACTTTAGCATGGCCGCACCTCCTTGTGAGGTGCCTAGCAGCTTGGGGAGGGAGTAGTCGTGGTCGACGGGGTGGAGGTGCTCCCGCCGTGCCGCTGCATGCAGGGGGCAGGAGGAGATGACATGTTCGACGGTCTGTAGTGGCGCTCCGCAAGGGCAGCTCACGGGTTGATCCAGCCAGAATCTAGCTGAGTATGAGCCGATGAAGGCATGCCTGGTGATCAGGCGGATCAGTGTAGAGGTTATTGCTCGGTCACCTGTTTTTGCCCCCTTCATGACCGGTGGTAGTTTGCCTGATGGTGGGTGAGGGAGCGCTACATATGACTGTGAGCGGCGGTCGCTGTCCTCCCATCGTTCGCCCCAGGTGTCGATCGTGTCTGACACTGCTGACTGATGCTGGTAGCTGATGGACAGTGGCTCGCGGTGGTTGGCGGGGAAGGGGTTGGCAGCTGTGGTGTTTGTGAGGTGACGCGCGCAGGCGAAGCCCACGAGGGCGCGGTCTTGGGGGGCCCAGGATACAGAGATCCTAAGTTCCCTATTGAGAGAGAGGAGGTTATCAGTGATCTGTTTGAAGGAGAGGGAGAAACGTTGGCCTGGGTGGGGGCTGTAGTTGAAGATGGCAGAGATGGCGGATGGGTTGGAGCTGAGGAGGAGGATGTGCAGGGTGGGCCGGGTGGTGAGCAGGGTTTGTGCTAGTAGCATCCCGGTTTCGAGGGCTGCTAACTCTGCGTTGAACCCTGTCACCATTGTACCAAGGAGGCGCTCTGTGTGTCTTAGTTCTCTTCCTTCTAGGTAGGCGACTGATGAGGCGGCGCCGACTGTCTGGTCATCTTCCCTGTTGTGGTTGGAGACGGTGCCTCAGCAGAAAATGGTGATTGATTGGCCGGAGGACATGTCAGTTTTGAGCTGAGCGACCCAGGTCGCGCGCTCATCTTGCAATCGCACCCGTGGGTCCTGGGAGAGGCGAGCTCCCCAGTTGCGGTGGCCCCATGGGGGGAGGGCATGTGGGCGAAGCCATGGGCCGTTCGCTGGGACCAGTTGGGCGAGGGCTGTGAGTCTAGTGAGGGTGCGGCGGTTGTGGGCTGGGGTGCACGGGAGAGGCAGGTCACCTTCATGGGGGCCGCTCCACTCACCACCTAGGCGCTTGAGAAGCTGGCTTTCCCTTGGGAGGCAATAGAATCTAAGGGCGGAGTTCTTCATTAGTAACCTCAGGCATAGGTCCATGGGCAGGATTGCCATTAGTTGGTGTAGGGGTTCACACGGGGCTGTTCGGAATGCCCCGGTGATCATGCAAATCGCCTCATTCTGGGCACCCTGAAGTTGCTTGACGAGGCCCACTTGGCCCTTGAACCAGAGTTGCGCGCCGTAAGTGAGGACCGGTAGGCAGATGGCGTTGTACGCAAGGCACCAGCGCATGAAGTTAAGGCCGCGGATGGAATTCCCTAGCAGTTGCAGTGCCTTCAGGGTTGACTTTGCCCAGTTCGTCATGGTGGTGACATGGTGGTGCCACGAGAGCTTGTGATCTAGAAAGAAGCCGAGGTAGCGTACCTGGTCAGATGCCATTACCTTGTAGTAGGTTGTGAGGGCACGCAGGGGGAGGAAGATGTGCGAGGGCCGCTCCGTCCTTGAGCAGGGCCTCGCGAAGTAAATCAGTTCTGTTTTGTTGGGCTCAATTCCCAGACCAGCCTGGGTTAGCCATTCTTCGCATTCTGCATATGCATGAAGGAGGCGGGCGTTCACTGTCTCGTAAGTAGCCCCACACGCGAAAATGTTACCATCATTGACGTACATGGCAAGGCTGGAGTTGATCCAGCCTCACATCTTAAGGAGGAGGGGGTATGTGTATATGATAGAGAGGACCGGGGAGATGGGCGAGCCTTGAGGGGAGCCGACCATGATGGAAATTGGGTCGGATGTGAAGCCATTGAACTGGAGCCTTACCGTCCGCCCAGTGAGGAAGGATTGAAGCCATCGCACTAGTTCTGCGGGGAAGCTGAGGGCCTTGAAGAGGCCCACGAGGCGGTCGTGGTTGATGTTGTCAAAGAATCCCTGGATGTCAAAGAGGAGGGAGGCGCAGACCAGGCCGTTGTCCCACGCGACCGCGATGTCATGTACCAGCGTTAAGCCTGCATCAGTGGTGGAGCTGGCATCGCGCCCTCCAAACTGGTTAGTGGGGATAAGGGCATGCTGCATCATGTCATGGTAGACGCGTCTGGTGACTACCTTCTCGAGTAGCTTCCCTAGTGTTTCAAGTAATGCGATTGGTCGGTAGTTCTTTGGGAGGGAGGGGTCAGCACGGTTGGGCTTGGGGACCACTGCGATAGCAGCCTCTTTCCAGGCTGACGGGTGGTGGCCTGCCTGGAGGCAGGCGTCGAGGAGGCAGCGGATGCATTTGCTGTCAGCCTTCCAGGCCCATTTGACTACCCGCCATCCATGTCCCGATAGGCCCGGTGCAGACGAGTTGGAGGTGGGGGCTAGCGCCAATCCAATTTCTTCGATTGTGACTGGGAAATAGGGGCGCACTGGGATGGGATCTGGGTCATCCGGGAAGACGGTGGGAACCACAGGGGGGTGTTGCTTGAAGAAGCAGGCAGAGAGGGCCATCATCATCTCCGGTTCATGACTAGTTAGTCCATCCTCTGCGCATATGGCGGGGATACGGGTGACCTGCCTTCCGTGATGCCACTTTGCGACGTCCCATAAGTTGGCGTTACCGATGAGGTTGTCAGCCCATGTCCGTTTGGCCTTGCGGACTCCTGTGCGCAGGGCGGCTGACGCACGTTTTTTACCTTCATGGCCGTGCGCCTTGTGGAGGGTTTCTGCGAGCGCTGCACACTCATCGTTCCACCATGGGGACCCTTTCGGGATTCCAGCTTTGCAGTGAGGGAAGACTGCAGAGGTGGCTGATTCCATATCAGCTACAAGTTGGTCAGCTTCGCGTTCTATCTCTTCGGCTCGTGGGGTTGGGTGGGAGAATACAGGCCACCGGATTGGGAAGTGGCTGATCCAGTCCTTTTCCCTGCCATCAGAGATGACATAGCCGAGGGAGGCCGGGTCAGGTTCTAGGGCTGGGAGGGGGTCAGTGTGGAGGGTGAGGCGGAGCGCGGAGTGGTCTGAGCCATATCCTGCGGCGCGGTCAACTGTCAGGGTGGAGAAGGAGCTGTGGAAGACCGCAGCGTCATTGTACCATGCCAAGTCGATGGTGGAAGGGCGCTGGTCTCCGTTTCCATGCCAGGTGGGGAGCCCCGGCTCATTGGCCAGCTGGAGCAGCTGGGTGGCTGCCCATTCTTCAAGGTCACGGGCCCAGGGGGAGTGTGGGATGCCCTGTGGGGACCAGTTGGCGGAGTGGGTGTTGAAGTCCCCAATGACAACGGTGGGGACGGTAGGGTCGAGATCTAGCGCGAGGAGGGCCCGAAGGCTGGCGCAGTCATTAACGTCATGATAGAAATTGACTACCCTACAGAGTTGCTCGCCGGCGGTGATGTCGATGACCTGGAGACATGGGTGTGTGGTGAGGTCCAGATGGGAGATGGCCGTGAAACTGCGAGCCCGGCGGCGTTTGTAGGCCATGACTTTGGCCCGGGTGTCTAGGTTAGGGAGGGCAGGGTAGTGGAACTCCCAGGCGGGGGAGGCGACTCCTCCGAGGGAGGAGAGGCCAGAGGGGTCGGCGTCGGAGCGGCGGATGGAAATGTGGTCGTACCATGGCTCCTGCATGAGGATGAGGTCGGCATTAGGTTCAGCATTGAGGAGCGCATGAGTGACGAAGTTGCGGCGCCGCATGTTGAGGGAGAGGATGGAGATGTCAGACATTGTCATGGTTCAAGGGGCAGGCGGGGGGTGGGGGTTCTGAGATGGATGCTGTGGGGGGGGAGGCCATGCGGGGCCGTGGGGGAGGGTGCGTGGAGATGGCTGGCAGTGTGGGTGCAGCTGCAGGGCCGGGGGGGTTCAGGGGTGGGGCTGGTGTGGGGTTTGTTGCGTGCGGGATGGGCACTCGGAAGTTTTCACGAGATGGGCATGCAGGTTCCATGCAGTTGTGGCCTTCCTGGCCACAGTTAATGCACTTTACCTTGCAGTCACAGATGCCTGCATCCACATGCATTGATTTGGTGGGGCACTTGGCCCCGTGGTCATCGTGGTGATGGCCCTTGCCGCAGATGTAGCAGCGGATGGTGTCCCTCGCGAGTTTGCATGCTGGCTGGCCGGATAAGTGGCCGAGTTTCCAGCAGCGGTCACATTGTAGGAGTGGGGGGCGGTTAACATACTTACGGATGGTGACCGCTTTGCCAAACATGGCGAGGGGGAGCTTGAAGAGTGGGTTGGTGACAACATGGTCAGGGTCTGAGAGGGCAAAGGTGACTGAGCTATACAGCCCTAGGGTTCGGGATGGCGGCTTCAGCCAACGCGGGCTCAGTGTGAGGTGGGCCTTTTCCATTCCAGGGAGTTTGCGAATTTCCTCGGTGATCTCCTCATCTGTGAAGAGCTGGCCGCCAGCATCAGGGTCACAGCATGGCACTCCGTTGACGATCAGTCGGGACCACGCGTGGTTAGGGACTAGCGTGCCCCCTGGGAAGGGGCTGAGCAAGTAGTTCGCAAACTGAGAGACTGTCGCAAATGGGACGTTGCCAGCAAAGACGTAGACAAAGTTGGCTGTGTGTGAGCTCCAGCGCCCACTGAGAAGTGGGAGGCTGAGTTTCGCGGATCTGATGGCTTTTTGGATGGTGCGGACAATGTTTTCGGGGGCTCATGCTTGGAGGGAGCGCTCAGTGGTGGCATCCAGATAGCCCCCGTCACGCTGCACCATGACTTCTGTGAATTTCGGTACGTGGGGCATAGTGGTGGCTGTGACAGGTGCGGTGGTTACGGCCGCTGCTTGGGTTTCCGGGGGAGGTGGTGCTGGTTGCGTGGCTGCTGAAGCGTAGGATGTGGCGTGGGGGGTGTTCGGCGTGCTGCCGTTTCTGCCTCAGCCTGACCTTCTGGGGCGTTGGCTGAGTGTGGGCCATTGGTTCTGATTGGCAGCTGCAGCCTGGGCCAGCAGGGGGGGAGCGGGGGGCCTGGCTGTGGGTTGTGTTGGGGGGTTGGGTGGGGTCGTCATTGCGAGGCATTCGAGGTGCTTGAGTCTGGAGTGAATGGGCTGGAAGGTGTCCTTGAGGAGACGGGTGAGCTCATCACCAGTCAGGTCTCCAGTTCTTTTCCTGCTCAGATCCGCGGGGGGGCGGGGGTGGGCATTGTCAGCCACGGGCTGGGGTGCTCAGTTCTGAGCGTCTGGGGCGAAAAGGTCGTTGGTATCTGGAGGGATGTCCGCAATGGTATCCGGGCCGATAGCTGCATCAGCCT
Organism: Lactarius sp. MG50; assembly: GCA_003314065.1. Classification (NCBI taxonomy): domain Eukaryota; kingdom Fungi; phylum Basidiomycota; class Agaricomycetes; order Russulales; family Russulaceae; genus Lactarius; species Lactarius sp. MG50. The sequence goes on along the minus strand of QLOZ01001619.1, from coordinate 1,990 downwards.
CCCAGGGGGGGGGCGGCTGTTGGGCGTGCCCTGGGGGCATGTACCCATTGAGCACAGACTGCGGGCAAGATGGGGGCTGGTCCGGGTCCCATGTAGGGTCATCAAAGACGTAGAGGCCAAGGCTTGCGGCGCCTTCCCTGAAGTGCTGCCGGGATTTTGTTTGGACTGCGTTGTCAATTGCCGCCTTGGCCCCCTTGGTGAGGCGAGCGGTCTCTGCGTCCCGGAAGTGGAGGGCCTCTGCTTCGGCGCTGATGGTAACTTCCTGTCTTTTAATTCATAAGTACTCACGACGGGCCTGGGTTAAGCCAGGTCCGAAGTCTGTGAGGCAGTCAATGGCAAGGCTAAGGTGCCTAGATATGAATGAGATTCGGTCAAAGGCTGAGGCTCTCGGCTCATGTGCAGGGGTGGTATCGTCACGGCACTCTGCACGCATTCGGAAGAGCATGCCATCATTGTTAGTGAGAGTTTCAGTGCGGAGGATCCCCCTGCCCATGGCGGCAGAGAGGCCTGAGCTGAGGCAAGCCCAGCCTTTCGTTGTGAGTGTCGTTTTTGGGTTGTCTGGGTTGTAACCACCCTCTAACATAGCGGTGACTATTCTAACAGCAACCTGGGTCTGAGCCTGGGTGACCCCGAGGGCACCGGGTCTGTACGTGTGCTCATCTGCATTGTATAGGAAATCGAACGCTCCCTGGCTTGTATTCGCCATTTCAGCACGGTTTTGCTCAAGGGCACACGCGAGGAGGGACGGGGTGAGGTCAGGCATGGGGCAGACCGGCTCAAGGGGGGCGAATGGGCCCGCTCTGCCATGTGCAGATAGGATGGGGGGATCAGGCAGCTGTGGGATGGGAGCTGCGGGCGTGGGGTTAGGAACTAGGGATATGTTCCTGGCCCGACTTTGGGTGTTCATGGGGTGGGGGTAACGAGAGGGCTTCTAATTAGTTCACCCGGGGGTGGTAGAGTGCTTACTTTGTTTTTTATTTTTTTTAAATTTTTTGGGTGATGGGAGTTGGGTGAAGAGGGGAATGATCCTTACTTTATTCCATCCATCTCTACCTATCAGCTTTTGCCTTCCGGGCCGGGCGCCTCTTTGTATTTGCACATGCTGCGCCTTACAAATGCAGAAATTCTCCTTGTCCCTGTGTATGGCGCGCCGCCCAAACTTGCACAGATATCTCAGGCTGTCACATAGTTTGCGTTCTGCTGATATGTCTTATAAACAAGCCAAAAAACATTGTCAGGGCGTTGGGCTTCTTCTCTGCGTGAGCTCTCCTCGGGTTGCATGGCTTCTGTACTCAAAGTCCTTCTCGCTTTTCTTCACAAATTATACTCTTCAGGGAATTACATAAAGCGTTTTTCATGGCGTTTCGTGTTGTTTTTAGCCTTCCTTGGTCGCAAATTCCGGCGCCTGTGGCACGGAGAGTCGGGTACGGCTCGGCGGAAGCCCACGCCAACTGAACCTCCATCTCCTTGTGCCAGGGCAAGTTCCCGCACAGCGTCGCGCGATTCAGCTGGCTTGGGAGAAAATATAGCGGCCTGCAGTACTGTTCCGACATCGGCGAGGGGCCCTGGCCTCCAGGGTCCTGGTCGTGGGAGAACGAGGCAGCCAGCAGCGGCAATACCACCCGTGTTGTTGTATCCCCCAGTGTATCCGCCATCGCGACTTGGCAGGGCAGCTCATCGTGAACCTGGACGAGGACGGGACACATCGCGGTCAACGGAGCGACGGTCCAGGTCTTCCCCGGGCCCTACAGGTGGCTTATGTCGTACACTCACCCTGAGCGTGACATTGATCATGTGGCATTGAACGTCCATGAACGACCAGGACAGGGCATCACGCCTCAGGCTGTGGCTTTAATTGACCCCACGGCGAAAGAATCATCCCAACGTCTACCTTCAGCTTCCCACGTGGTATCTGACCCCCGGTTCCCTCGAGATAAGGCTCTGCGACTCATAACTTCAGAGCAAGTTCCACGATATACAAAGAATATTA
>QLOZ01001618.1:0-14465 GCA_003314065.1 Lactarius sp. MG50 | reverse complement strand
TTCACTTCTTGAGGCCCGATTTGGTTCTGAATACCAACCAGTTGGCAAGAATTGGACTGACTGATTTGTGGAACGCCATTACAACCAGCTGCAGATGCACTGGAGCAAGCCTCTGGATTCAAAATGGGCCTGAGCCATGAACCCTCAGATTGTCAAACACTGGTTTGAACTCGTAAAAGAATTCATCCATGATAAAAATATACTACCACACAATGTCTATGGAATGGATGAAAGTGGATTTCCCCCCTCTGTTGCAGGGTGGCAGAGAGTAATTGGCCGCCAAGGCAATCATATTCAGCACAAGCAAGGGGGTGCAGACCGTGAAAATGTAACGGCAATTGTGACCATCTGTGCAGATGGAACTGCCTTGGAGCCTACAATTATTTTTAAGGGCACCAATTTCATGAAGAAATGGGGGGAGAACAATGTCTCCAATGCATCGTAGGCCTATCTGTTTATTTCAATAAATCATGCCAACCTAAAATGGAACTAGATTTGCGTACTCAGAAAATGGGTGGACTGATGGAGAACTTGCTGCAGAGTGGATTGTTAAAGACTTTGACCAACAGACCCAAGACAAGGCAGCTGGGGAGACACAAGTTTTGTTACTGGATGGCCACAGTTCACACCATACCCCCAAACTACTCACTTTCGCTCAGGAAAATAGCATTACCATCCTTGGATATCCCCCTCACTGTACCCATGCCCTCCAGGGACTTGATGTCGTCTGTTTTGCAAGGATGAAGGAAAGTTGGAAGGAGGAGATCATGGTGCATGAGCAGAAAATGGGACAAGAGGTTAAGAAAGGAGATTTCGCAGAGGTTTTTGGAAAGGCCTACCTGAAAGCATTTATGGAGGACACCATTCGGGCAGCTTTTCATGTCACAGGTATTTTTCCATTCAACCCCAATGTCATTACAGGAAAGCAAATGGCTCCAAGTCTTGCAACGTCCACCATAGCCACATTCCCACTTCCACAATCAAGTCCTGTGCGGTGAGTGATGGCTGTTTTCCACTATCAGCCACAGGTAGACATCCTTACAACTACCAACAATCACACACCTGATTCTTTAATTGATCCTGGACTTTTTACACCTACAAAGTGAGGCGCAATCTTGAGATCTACACTGGCTTCAAGTTTGTCAGGCTCTTTTCTCATCGATGGTGTCAGAATTACCTCATCACAACCAATCACGCCACCAGTTCTTGAGGGCACCTCTACTCTCCCGAAACCAGATTGGTCTCTCCTCGAAGCCACAGGAGGGGATACGAAGGAAGAGATGCAGGCACAGATTGATAGGCTTACTGAAAGCTTGAGGATCGCAAAGATCCAGGATGTTAGGCTCAAGCGTGGCCTAGTGCACGACGTGTGCATCTGGTGGGTTCTTGGCTTGGTCTAGCCCAAGCCTAGGCTTCTGGAGACTCTGGGAGGGCCTGGAATGCACAGGCGAAGAGAGGGTTCACAAGTGCATGAGTGCTGGCAAGCACGAGTGCGAAGAGGACAGTTCTTCTTGGCACAGGTGAAGATAATCGGAGTTCGACTATTATCTCCTAAGCCAAGAGGGACAGTGAAGGCTAAAGCTCTCAGAAGAACCTGAGAGGGACTCTAGCTTCAGGACAGGTGGAACTAGCTTGATTGCTCAAGAAGTTGAGTCTGAGTCTCCTACAGCTAAGATGGCGCACTATAAGTACTAACTAGGGTCAAGGGTAAGTAAGAGTGCGTCATGCATAAGTATGCGGTCACAGGTAAGGGTACAGGGTAAGTAGGAGAGAATGCGTCACAGTACCAGGGCGTAGGGCCAAGGTGCGTCATGGATTGGTGGTCAGTAAGCAAAGGAAGAGACCTAGAAGCGGTGGGCTGAGGGTCAGGGTACAGGGTCAGGGTAAGAGTACAGGGCGAAAGGAAAAATGGTACAGTAAGTAGTCCAGATTGTAACATCACCCCTTTCTTAAGGGGGAAAGTCCACTTTCCTAGCAGTCCGAGTAATGGTCCGTTGTGGCATCATAGTCACAGGAGGTATGGGGGTCTTGATCGTCCCAGGTGGGGCGAGTGCGATCCACATCACACAGATAATAGCGGTGGTTGCGAGGGACTGGGCAAGGGTGCATGATGGAGCAATTGCGATGTGGATCAAGGCAGTCTGGGCCTCTGTGTCCGAAGGCGCGGCAGTAAGAACAGTACCTGTTCTTGTAACAGTCCTTCGTGAAGTGGCCAATCTTGCCACAGACGTCGCAGCGGGCCCTAGCGCTCTCATTCCTAGGGCAGTTGAGGCGAACATGTCCGGGCATGCCACACATGTTACAGAAGAGTGGAGGAGGGGTAGGGGGTCGTTCAGGCTGTTTCTTTCCCTTTGAGCGTCCTGTTTTATAAACCCGACGCTTCTTTCCACTTGCACGAGCTGCCTTAGGGCGTACAGTAGAGGGGGTAGAGGTAGTGGAGGCCGAAGACTGGTTGTTGGAGGCATGGGAGGTGGGTTCGTTGTGCAGTGCAGGGAGTTCATGGTGAGTGGAAGTGCCAGAAATGGGAAGGCCAAAGGCAGTTGACCTATAGTGGAGACGGGGTGGGACTTGGAGGGGTAAGTGAGGCTCGAGTTTCTCCCAGGCTCGATGCTGTTCGAGGCGTACTACACAGCTGTCCCGTCGCTGTATAGCATTGGTGAGGCGTGCCTGGTATTTCTGGACGAGGAGGGCATTGGTGCCCATGGCCACTGAGGCCCATCTGAATTGTTTGACTTCTGCGCGTAGGGGAAGGTCTCCAAGGTCCCTTAGGGCCTCATCGACACTTGATTCTCGAGGGGAGGTGAATAGGAGCGATTCACGTTGCTCCGGAGTCAGGGGGAGTGTGAATAGGTTGTAGGGGCTGCTGGGGAGGCGAAGGGGTTCGGCATAGACTGGAAGGTTGGGGCCCATCGTGCCCATGACCTTCGGGTCACTGCCCCCTTCGTAGGAAATATATCGGGCTGGTTGAAGTGTAGTGGGGTCTTCTTCAGTAGGGATTTCATAGAAGACGTAGTCCGCGGAGTCAGGACTGTTCTCCCAGAATCCTGGGAGTGGAGGGGTATCATATTCGATAGGGGATTCAAGGGGAGGTGGTGATTGTGACAGTGTGGACTTCTGGGTGGAGGTGAGAGAGGGAGCAGGAGAGATGGCGGAGACGGAGGAGGTCTTGAGGATAGGGGAGTCAGGCATCATGCGTTGTAACCTGTCTGGTTGTCCGATGATAGAGGGGAGGTCAGGGAGGGAGATGAAGCACTGAAAGCATTCATAGTAAGGCCCTTCTTGAGTGATTGGGCCGTAGTACATCTTTTCCTCCATTTGGGCAAAGCTGAGAATCTTGGTGGTGACAGAGGGGACGCTTTCCAGGGCGGTTCTGAGGCCTAGGCTAACATAGCCAGCCAATCTTTCTGCAGCACGAGCCGCAGCACGCCTGGCGACATACCACCAGGCAGATCGTTCCTTAGAATAGTTAGTAAAAATGTCTGAGGGTAACGTGTCATCGAAGGTAGGTAATTGGAAATAAGCTCGAGCGAAGGCGTGGGTCTGGTTGCAGTCCAGGTGGCGGATCATGTATCGTGTGATTGATTGGGAGACGTCAAAGGGGAATTGGGGGTTGGTAACTATCGTAAATGGGAGTTTCGGAGTGTACAGTATACGGTCTTCCATAGCAATGGGTGCAGGAGTAAGAGGGCGAGAAGGAGGAGGAGCAGATAGCTTAGGGATCTCATGAATAGGTTCAGGGGTGGGGGTACGGACTACTGGTGCATTCTGGGAAGTCATGTAGGTAGGTCTGAGGAGTGCTTTGCGTCTGAGTCAAGAGGGGATAGGTAAGTAGGGGTGCTTTGGAAGTTTTAGAGAGTGGTTCTTGGCCATAGTGCTTTATTTAGGGAGATGTGGGTCGTCTTTATATATGGTGAGGTACTGGGGCTTCAGGGTGGTGTTGGTGGAAGGAGGAGACGAGGTCAGGGGCGTGCAGGTCGTGTTGGGAGATCCACTGGTTGTCAGAGTCGGGGTAGCCCTTCCACTTGACCCTGTATTGGAAGGCACGTCCCCTTCCATGTCATCTCGAATCTATGATACGTTCCACCTTGTACTGTTCCTCCCCTTCGATCAGGTCAGGTGGTGGTCGTTCGAAATTAGGGCTGTGTGAGGCCATCTCCCTATAAGGGGTAAGGAGGGAGACATGAAACGCATTCCATATCTTCCAGGAAGAGGGGAGGTTGAGGCGATAGGTGACATCGGACAAAGCTTCAGTGACAGCGAAGGGGCCATGGCGTTTAGGGGCTAACTTGGCAGTTGGGTGTGTCGTTCGGATGTTGGTCCCTTCAAGCCACACCTGGTCACCGGGTTGATAAGGTGTGAATTTTGGTGGCACTCGTGCCATGAGGGCTTGCACTTTGAGCACATTTGTTTGCGCCTCTTGCCGCATTTGACCTAGGAGTGTGATTCTCTGTTCCACAGCTGGATTAGGGGTTGGTTTCGGGGTCCACTGGGCCTGGGGCAAATGGCCCATCAGAAGTTCGAAAGGGGCCTTCTTTGTGGTCGCATTAGGCCAGGAATTGAGTGCAAACTGGGCGTAGGGTAGCCAGTCTGCCCAGTCGTTCTGCCTGGAGGTACACCAGAAGCGAAGGTATTGTTCGAGGCGTTGGTTGGTACGTTCTGATTGCCCATCAGTCTGTGGGTGGTAGGCGGAGCTTATGTTTTGTTTGATGTCGAATTGTTTGCACAGTTCTCGAGCAAAGGAGGAGGTGAATCGTGGGTCTCTGTCAGAGATGATCTTTCGGGGAATTCCATAATGGCAGAAGACGTGATCTAGATAGAGTTTGGCTACTCCTGGGCCATCGATCTCTTCCCTGCATGGAATAAAGATTGAGGCCTTGGTGCAATCATGGTCGGTGATGGTGAGGATAGTGTCGAAGCCTCGAGACTCAGGGAGTTTCATGATAAAGTCCATTGCTACTGTCTCAAACGGCAAGGCTTGTTCTCTAGGGGTGATAGGGAATAGGGGAGGGCGCGTTTTGTGCGTGTTTGCCTTGTTAGCCTGGCATTGAGCGCATCCTTTCACATAGTCAGTCACAAATTGTTTCACATTGGGCCACCAGTAGGTGCGAGAGAGGAGGGAAAAGGTGTTTGAAATTCCCGGGTGACCCGCTGTGGGCGTGTCATGGTAGAAGTGTACCACCCCTTTCTTAAGGTCGTTGTCCCCAACAACCACTAGTGCATCCCCCTTCCAGTAGAGGTTCTCGATTTGTGTGAGGTTGTGTGCTGAGATGAGTGGTTCGAGGAGATGTGGATATGCCAGTTGTGCGGCACATACTTGCGCGTTCAGGGAGCTGGAAGGCTCCTCAATTGCGAGGGATCGGATGAATAGGGAGGCTGGGAGGACTGTGACGTCCATGTTGTCACTTTCTCCCCTGTCATAGTCCAGGCGTCATGATAGGGCATCAGCCACCTTATTTTCTGCCCCTGGGCGGTGTTTCAGTGCGAGGTCGAACTCCTCAAGCTCCAGGACATAGCGCCCAAGGCGCCGATTGATCTTGTGGGGGTCCTGGAAGTAGAGGAGGTTCGCATGGTCAGTGTGTACGATAACTTTGTGTTTCGCTCCAGCAAGGTAGTGTCTCCAGTGGCGGAGTGCCCTCATGACAGCTAGGAGCTCCTTGTCAAATATGTTGTAACCCCTCTCTGCCTGGTTGAAGGTTTGTGAGGTAAAGGCCACTGGTTGTGGTTTGCCCCTTTGGTCTTTCTGGAACAGGGCAGCTCCTGTGGCGAAATTGGAGGCGTCCACCTCGACCTCAAAAGGGGCTTCAAAGTCAGGTTGTCGGAGGGCTGGGCCTGAGGTGGTGAGGTCCTTCAGGCTTTTGAACGCTATTTGGCACTCTTCCGTCCAGTCCCAGGCTTGTCCTTTCTTGGTGAGAGTATGTAGGGGACGTGCTTTGTGTGCGAAGCCCTGGAGGAATGGACGGAGCCAGCCAATGAGCCCCAGAAAGACACGGAGCTCATGTACATTCTTAGGAGGGGGCCAAGTGCGAACAGCGTCCACCTTTGCCGGGTCCATTTGGACCTTCCCATCGCCAATGATGAGTCCTAGGTAGGCAACTTGGGGTTGTTCAAAGGTGCACTTCTCTGGTTTGAGATATAGGTCGTTGGCCATAAGCCTGTCTAGGACTTGGTGCACGATTTTCTGGTGTAAGAGGATGTCATGGGTGGTGGCAATGAGGATGTCGTCTAGGTAGCATAAGACCATTCCTGTGGCGATGAGGTCTCTTAGTACCTCATTTATGAACTTTTGGAACGTCGCTGGTGCATTGCATAGGCCAAAGGGCATGACATTGGGTTGCCAGTGGCCTGGGGGCTTCGTTCTGGTTGCGGGAGTTTTGAAGGCAGCCTTCCACTGGTCCCCTTCTTTGATGCGGATATTGTTGTATCCTGCTCTCACATCAAGGGCTGTGAATAGGCGGGCCTTGCTTAGGTGGCGTGTTAGGTCCTCAAGGTTAGGGATTGGGTATCGGTCTGGGATGGTATAGGTGTTTAGGCAACGAAAGTCTTGTACTGGTCGGTAGGTGCCATCTTTCTTGGCCATGAAGAAGATCTGGCATGTGTAGGGGGACTCTGACTCTTCGATGTACCCTTTTTCAAGTTGGTCGTCGATATATTCGTCCACTGAGTCTTGTTCCCTTAGCGTAAGGGGGTAGGTTCTACAGTCTAGTGTTTTAGGGGTGTCTTTGGTGAGATTTATTGCATGGTCGCAAGGGCGAGAAGGGGGGAAGCGTCTGGCCTCCTCTTCGCTGAAGATTTTCTGGTGTCTGTGATAAGCGTCAGGGACCAGCTGTTGCCAAGTCTTCTTCTCTCTTTTGGCTGCTTCCTTGACGGCAATGGTTGTGGCGATGGTGGTCTTTCGGATGTATTCAGGGGGTATGACACAGGCGAAGATCTGTTCGCCTCTTTGGAGGTGGTGGGCAGTGCGTTTCCCAGCTTTCATGGTCGCAGCCAGAGGTATCTGTGCTGCTGCCTTTTCTGACATGACATGAATGGGGAGCCCCTCCATCGTTCCTTTGGTCCAGTTTACTGCTGGGTTAAACGCTTCGAACCATGGGAAGCCCAGGATCATTTGGTCTTCTCCTAAGTCTGTGATGTAGAAGCACATTAATTCCTCCTTGCCCTGAAGGCGGACTAGGAGGTCCGAGCAATGGGTGATTTGTCCAGCCTTGTTAGGAGTTCCATCTACGTTCTTAATTGGCTTTGGTCTTTCTAACCGCTTAAGGGGGAAGCGCAGCTTCCTAGCGGTTCTCTTGTCTAAGCAGTTGGAGGTGGCTCCGGAGTCTATGAGGATCTTATCTTCGACCATCGAGTGTGCCGATCGTAAAACAACTGGGATTGCCATAGATTTCTGTCGTGATACAAATACAGTGTCCACTCGTAGTGCTCATACCCAGGTCGATGGGGTAGAGCGTCCTAAAAACCCTTCTGAGCAAAAGCTTTCTCCAAAAATTCCTCCTTTTCTTCTGCGGACATGGTATTGATGGTGTCGATCACTTGGTCGACTCCTAGCTTCGTTTCTTCCTTCTTTGGTTCTTCTTCTTCTAAGGCTTTAATGTATGCAGGGGGTCCCTGGGTACGAGTGGTTCTTGTGGAGGGTGCAGAGGTGGATCCAGTGTGAGAGGGGCAGTTCTTAGAGATGTGCCCTTTCCCAGTGCAGCGGAAGCACTTGCCCTCCCTTAAGAGTTGGGCCTTTTCGTCATCTGTGAGGGTCCTATTGATGCGGTCTACATCCATAGGGACCACTCCTTGGTTGCAGTTCTGGTGCTGGTTTTGTTGGGTGAACGTTCTGGGTTTCATGCCAAAGGTGCGGCGCCATTCTCCCTCTGGTTTCCCAAAGTGAGTGCGTCCTTTCCCTTTCCACTGTGGGTAGAGGATCTTAAGGCGGAGCCAGACATCGTGCTCCTGGTGTGCTGCTGCTACCCAGTCGTCCCAGGTCTGAGGGTTTTGTTTCTTTATGATTTCTTTCCCTAGTTCGTCAGGGAGTCCTCCTCTGAGGATGTCCAGGGTCCCTTCCTCATTAAGTCCATACCCTGCTTTGGCAGCTAGGGTGCAGAATTTAGCAATATAGGAGTCGAGGTCCCTTCCTTCCATTCGGAGGCTTCGAAGCACAGCGATGGCATTCTGCTTCTCTATGGAGTCCTGGTAGGCCTGATTGAACTCCGTGACATAGTGGAGCCAATAGGCGTTGCTGGTGGAGGGGAGGTGGATGTGGTTGGTGTTGGGGTCATCTGGGGTGTGTTGTGTCTCAATCCATGTATGCATAACGTCGACCCAATCATCAACTTTCTCTCCCCTGATGTAGCTGAGTGCGAGGAGAGTCTTCCTAAGTGGGTTGGACATAATGTCTGTTCCTTCGTTGAGTCCGGCATAGATATTGAACTCTCTGACAAAAGTCTTGGCCTTGGTGCGATCCCCAGTGAATATAGTGGGAGGATTGCCAATTGGTTTGCTTCCATTCCCTTGTGCAGGGGCAGGGGCTGCTGGTGCGGCTGGTTGGGCCGCTTGTTGTTGTTGTGGGCCGATATTTGCCATAATTGATGGGAGGGGGTGTAATGCGGCAGGGGGTTGTTCAATGGGGTGTGAGGGGATGAGGAGAGTGAGGGGGGACTGTTCTTCTGGTGGGATAGGTTCCCCAACAATGCCTAGGAGTGTAGGAGGTTCAGTGGGAGGGGATTGGTATGATGCTGTGGTGCTCGAAGCTGAGCTGAGTTCTAGTCGTGGGTCTTCTGGTCTGAGATGCCCTAGGCCTATAGCCTCTTCCTGGGCTCTGGTGAGGGCGAGTAGTTCTGATGTATAGGTGTTCCCGTCAATGAAATATAAGGGGAACCACCGGTTCTCTTCTTGGTCGAATTCTACTGCGCCTCTCCTTCCGTTGTAGTATCTGATCCAGTAGCCTTCTCCGAGGCTGTCTTCTCTCCAATAGGCGTCTCCTCTAACGTGAGGGAGGAGGTCGTCTTCTGTTCTTCTTTCGAAGATAAAGTAGTCGTCGGGCCAGACAGGAGGTGGTTCCTGTAAGTCTCTTCGACCAAATCCTTCTTGTTGGTCTGGTTCTTCTTCCTCTCGAGCTGAGTAGGAAGCCACTGTGTTTGGAGGAGACTCGACTTAATGTTAGGCTCAAGCGTGGCCTAGTGCACGACGTGTGCGTCTGGTGGGTTCTTGGCTTGGTCTAGCCCAAGCCTAGGCTTCTGGAGACTCTGGGAGGGCCTGGAATGCGCAGGCGAAGAGAGGGTTCACAAGTGCACGAGTGCTGGCAAGCACGAGTGCGAAGAGGACAGTTCTTCTTGGCACAGGTGAAGATAATCAGAGTTCGACTATTATCTCCTAAGCCAAGAGGGACAGTGAAGGCTAAAGCTCTCAGAAGAACCTGAGAGGGACTCTAGCTTCAGGACGGGTGGAACTAGCTTGATTGCTCAAGAAGTCGAGTCTGAGTCTCCTACAGCTAAGACGGCGCACTATAAGTACTAACTAGGGTCAAGGGTAAGTAAGAGTGCATCATGCATAAGTATGTGGTCACAGGTAAGGGTACAGGGTAAGTAGGAGAGAATGTGTCACAGTACCAGGGCATAGGGCCAAGGTGCGTCATGGATTGGTGGTCAGTAAGCAAAGGAAGAGACCTAGAAGTGGTGGGCTGAGGGTCAGGGTACAGGGTCAGGGTAAGAGTACAGGGCGAAAGGAAAAATGGTACAGTAAGTAGTCCAGATCGTAACACAGGATGAGGTGAAGAACAGCATAATTGCAGGTGCTCAGGCACAGCTAGTTATCCAGAACCTGCACCTGGGGAAGCTGAATGAGGTCTTGCTGACAAAGGAAAAGGTGAAGGAAGATGGCTGAACCAAGCTTTTTCCTGAAGGGAAGGGCCGACATTTGACTGGTGATGATTTCCATGAGGAGCACATCAATGCTGACACAGAGAAGAAGGCCAAGGAGGCAGCCAAAGCCACACGAAAGGTGAATGCGGCAACCCAAAAGACAAGAAATGAAGCCGTTGCAAAGCTATGGGAGGAGCAAAGTGTTGCACACATAGCCGCAGTTGAGGTGTGGAAGGCCAAGTGTGCAGAGCTTCGCACAAAAGGGGTGAAGGTCCATGATTTGCCCAAGAAGCCAGTTCGACCTTGGAAGGTGGATGTCGAGAAGGAAGTGGACAGGGAAAATGATGATGCTGGTGGGGAAGACGAAGGCAATGAGAGTAGTGATGGTGACAGCAATGTAATTGAGTTCAACAGGTGAGTTCACAGGGCAGAAGAGTGCCAAAAGTGGCAGAAGGCCAGTTGTCATGACAGAATCACGAATATGCTATCATTTTCTCATTGTTCCTGAAAAGCATCGCACACACAAGGGGGCATGACCCACCACTGTGTCATGGTTGCAGTCATCACTGTGTCATTGTCACAGACTCACAGTCATCAGGGACTACACCAAATGCTACAATACACATAATATCACTTACTACTGGTGTCAAGGTTGAAGGCGTTGTCCGCAGCGGTTCGAAAAATAATGACAATCAGCACACTTGTCCCCCAATTGCTCCAGTGAGAAATTTGACAATGCCAATGGCCAGCCAAAAGTGTCACAGTCATCATAGTGCTGTCACCATCGTTGTGGGCCCATTGTCGTTGTGGGCACTGGGCCTTGCAGCCGGGCAGCAGCCCCTGATGTCCACACTGACACCACCATGTCAAGACCAATTTTTGAAGGAAAAATATGTGCTCTTGAGCACAGAAATGTCCATGAGGTGGCCCCACAACTACAAAGGAGTGAAGGAAGTGTCAGTATTCAGCAAAACACACGAAAATAGGAAAACTCAGAACACTTACCACACACCATCATGCAAGCCATTGCCCACAACAAAGACACCACTGGCACACACACAGCCTCTACACCAGGTCCCCAAGAGTGATGAAGAAGTGCGGCATAGGCTGAGGGGGCATGTTGGAGGTGATTCGACAGCACACGCTGCAGCGACATGCGATTTCGAAAAAGTGTGACAGATGTCACATGTTGTCCAAAGGAGTGGGGTAACGTGACATTTGGGTACAATCATTGGAACGAGTCTAGCTCCACCATCAGAGCTTGTAAAATCACAAAAAAATGGTCTACAGGTTCCTTAGAACATGCCTCATGGCATGAATAAAATTACTTGAGAAGAAAAGCCAATTTTATTGAGAAATTTCACAAGTACAGTTTGCTGTCCTAAGGAACGGTCCGATACTGTATAGCGGATCATGTGCGTAGAGTAACCTTGGTTGAACCCATCGACGAGTCCTTGGGGGCACAACCCCTCTCTCCAACGCTCACCTAGTCTTATCGCCGATCTGAAACACTGAATGAGATGGTTTTGATACATGCCGTTCCCGCCCATATGCTGGTCACATTCTCATTACAAATCATTATGCAGCTATTTACACAAGTCCCTGGACATTTCTTCTGTAGGCTTGTCACCAAATCAACATGTGAGCACTGTCATCCCTCGTCTGTTTCTTCTGTTGGTCCTCTTTGGTTGATTCCTAAACCCATTCGCAAGTGTTTCCCAGTCGCAGGTGGCTGTAGCCTTCCCACTTGGTTTTCGGGCCATCCCAAGGGACCTTTCGGATCCCATGGGGTGCACATCCCTTATTCGGTTGCTACATATTGTTGAGGACGCTAGTGTTCATTGTCCACCGTCGAAGTATCATGGAAATTTTTCAGTATTTCTGCCACGACTGGGCCACCCTTCATTGAGATTGGGAACTTGAACTCGATCTTGGATGGATAGCAACATCAAACGCAACACATACTCACACTTCCAAGTCAAACAAGGTGGCTACCGGCGGCAAGGCCAGTAAGGATGCCGATAGCGATAAGGGCTTATGGGATCAGGTAGAGGCGACACTGGCGTCTTTCCTCTGCCATCTCCATGATGGGGAGCGGAATGTGAGGTGGAGAAGGCTGATCTGTCTGCTTGAGGTGGGCGCTGGCGCAAAGCGAATAGCGCGAGATTGGAGTTCAAACATGGTATGTGCAGTGTGGAAGAAGTTACAGTGGGATAGAGCTCAGAATGAAGACAGACTGGCAAATGCCAGGGCTGCTCTATTTGCTATTCCAAATGGACAATGCACCATTGATCGATACCCTCATGTCTCATGTCTCAAAGATATTCATTGGGCTGTGAAGAGGGAAGTTGAAGAGTAATACAGATTGACCGACGAAATGCACAAAAAGCTGCTTGAATTGAACGCATGTGTCCTACAAGTAACAAGTGACATGCCGAATGAATTCAAAGCTAAATTACTGCGTCGCGCCCATCACACTGGCCCAGAGTTCACGTATGCCATATGAACTATTGATTTTGTACTGCACCAGATTTAAAAAATGAACTATTTTGTCATCGATTCCACATCTTACACTGCAGCCCTGCGTTCGCTATGTCCCCTCACTGGCACACTCCGATAGTAACTGCGCGAGTTCGTCATGACCCCTCTCTGATGCTACTTGGAAAGGCGTCTTTCCATCCTCGTCCTGGATATGCAGATCCGCACCATGCTCGAGTAAGACCTTCGCAACCTGGAGGTATCCCCGACATGTCGCCAAGTGCAACGGAGTCAGGAGATCTGTGTTCTGTGCGTTCACGCCGGCGCCTCGGTCAAGCAACAGTCGTGCAACCTCCGCATGTCCGTATATTGACGCGAGGTGCAACGGAGTCCAGCCATCCACGGCCTGCTCGCTGGCATTCACGCCATGGTCAAGTAATAACCGGACAATGTCGTAATGCCCCTCTGACGATGCCCGCTCGAGTGGACTCCAAATCTGCTCATCCCGGTGATTCATGTTGGCACCGTGCTCCAATAGCAGGCGGGCGGCCTTCAATCTTCCGTGTTCTGACGCATTAAGCAGTGGCGTCACCTTCCCCATGTCCTCCGCGTTTGGATCTGCACCGCGGTCAATTAGTGATCCCACGACTATGGCGTCTCCATGTCGCGATGCTAGGTGTAACGGAGTCGCATCCCCAGCGTCTCGAGCATCCACGTCAGCCCCGTGATCCAGTAGGAACAGTGCCACCTCCACATGTCCCTTGTCCAAGGCCGCGTGAAGAGGAGTCGTGCGGTACCCGCCCCTAGCATGGATGTCTTGTGGATGTGTACTGACGAGTCGTTGTGCCATGTCACGGAAACCGCATAACGCAGAATAATACAGTGGGAGTGCATTGGGTTGCTCCGGGCGAGTGGAGGACACGCGTGATTCCCAAGGACGATCGATATCATACACCCAGATCCAGGCTGCGAAGTGTGGTTTGTCCCTGTCAAACAGACAAGCCATCCCATCTCGGATAAACGATGATGCATTTTCGAACTGGGCATGACCAGCCCAGTGCTGCGCAGCATAGGAAGCTAGGGGGAAGTTCTTAATGCGATTCTCGTCGATGCTGTCGTCTAGTTGGAGGAGTATGCAGATGCAAGCTCGCGCGAGAAAAGTATGCGCGGCTTGTAGAGGGATATGATAGTGTGAGAATGGTTTGGAATTTGCCAGACGACTTGAGGTCAGGTATTCCTTCACAGTAAAATGGGAGAATTGAACAACCTTCGAACCGTCGACATCGACAATTGCGACCAAAGTGGAACACGCAGACAGCACAGCTTCCTCTGCATCCTCAGGGCGCCAATCTGCATTGAATCCAGGCATCTTCTCCGCGTCCACCTGAATAGCGAGAATCTCAACAAGCTCAGCCACACGAAGTGGCCGAACGGAAACTGTGAGGCACTGGAAGATACGATGAGCAAATGCCCGCTTCTCCCTATCGATCCCTTGCAACGCGCGTTCATACGTCCCGTCCAGGGTCTCGGGGAGTTCATCCAAAGCATGTCGAATACTTTGCGGAAAACAACGAGATAGAGTCTCTAGCTGGCAATACACCCATCGAAACCTGTCATCGCATCAGCAGCCCTTTATAATAATTCCACGGAGAATATGGCGTACATCCCAGCAGCCTTTTGGGTGAGTGTGTCGATAACGAGCTTTTTGTCCTCTGCTCGCCACCTTCGCATCTTTGGATGTGAGTGAACAACAGAGTTGATATACATGACAATATCCTGGCTTTGTCCCATTTCATCATGAAGAGACATGCAGGGGACTGCCAATGGTTCGAGAACGTCTCTGATGTCTGCCTCAGGACGGCTAGTGATGGATAGATGTAGATGTGGGAGATGTAAGTCGACAAGCTCTTCTATGACCTGGAGGACCTCTCCGCGTGGAGAAGTCAACCCGGAGGAATTTGGGCACTCATCGAGCGCATCTATAATAAAGTAGATTGGGCCTTGTCCTGACATTTGGACCATCTTCTTCAGACATTCACTAAGCTCATCTTCACTGGGTTGTCGGGAGCCACGATCGTGTGTCGAGTAGAGGTCAGAGAGGATGTCACAGAAAGGATCAGACTGAGCGCAGAGCTGGACAAG